>JAUTDX010001593.1:0-46659 GCA_030844895.1 Ambrosia x helenae | reverse complement strand
TTTTTAATCGTTTAATCAAAATTAGTAAATTTTTTATATATTACTTAAAAAGAAGGATGGTGAAGAGTAATGTTTTAATTGTTTTTTTATAATTGCAATTAATTTTGAATATCTTTTGTTTTATTTTTTTATAAAAAAATATTACTTGTAGAGTTTCTAGTACCTTTGGGGCCGCGGCATGCATGTTTTTGTATATGCCTTAATACAAATGTTAACTTAAAACCATGTTGTGAAGAGTAATGTACGAGTCATTGAAACACAAATGTACATTACCTCAAAGTTACTTAACGGTTTACTTCTTTTTTATACACAAAGTGATGTCGTTTACCACGGTATACTTATTTTTTTATACATAAAGGTACTCCACGGTATACTTATTTTTATACACAACGTCACATATTTTTTTTTGTTCTTATCATTACGCATTTCTCTTTTAGTTGTTTTATACCGAGTGCTATTATCGTACTGATATTAATTATAACGAACCGATATCCAATGAAAGCCCACCGCTTTAATTTGACTTATTTAGTTGTATTTTAAAAAAATATATATTTAGTTTTAATGTTGTTTAAATCCCAAACATATATACTATTGTCATATAATATTATTTTTTTCGATTGTTATAGGGGGTGTTGATACCGCAACTAGTTTAATATGAATAATACAAGTCATTAATAACTTACATTAAAATTTGTAACTTTGTTTGTTTTCACTTAATGAAAAATCAATATCATATATTTCATAAGCTATTGATATTCTCATTAACTACCATAGTCAAACGGTGCATTTACTTTGTAAGAAAAAAGCTAAATCACTCCATTTTTCTTAAGGAAAATCACAAAGACAAAACGTAAATGTGTAATACAAAGGTGAAAATTGTGATATAGTATCATATCATAGTGTCAATACCATTACAGTGTAGTGGTAGAGACATTAGCGGGTAATGATAGAAGACTCGGAGATCCTGCATTCGATTATTGAGCCAGATGGGTTTTACCGGTAATTTCATCGTCGTGCCTACGGGCGGATGGGTTACCGGGTTTCCCCGGAATTGAATGTTTGACAATTCGGGTACTCTTGGAGTACTTGAATTTGTCGAAAATGTGTCCTAAGAGTGCTCGAGTTTAATTTGTTAGCCGTTCAAAAAAAGTATCATGTTATAGTAGACGTTTGAAATCTGAAAGCAAAAACTTAATAACCCAAAGGACCAAAATAGTTCATAGCAAGTTCAAAAGGGGCTAAAGTTAAAATACTTAATTTTAGTCTTTTTTGTTTGTATGTCAAGCCATTATATTATAACATTGAATATTATAATATTTTCATAAGTATGTATATATTCTCTGAGAGTTAGAGAGAGAAACGAGTGTTGGTTTGTGTGTAGGTGTAAATGTGTGTGTGTGTGTGAGAGAGAGAGAAAGAAACGCTGATAAACGGAATAAGAGGCCAAAGAAGATCGAACGTGATGGTCAATTCCCTCAACACACTTACAAAACAGTTAAAGATAACCTCAAAGACCTTTGCTTTCTTTCTTCTTCTTAATCTTTTCCAAATACCCAATTCTTTTAGCTGATTATTCGAGCTGGGTTTCTCTTCTTTAACCACATATCTCCTCGATTCTAGTTCTTTTCTTGATTTAGGGTTGTTCAGTCTACAGCTGGTTAATTACTGTTTCTTCTTGCTTAATCAATCAACCCATCTGTTATTAGATCGATGGAGAAGATGATGAAAGACGAGTGGAATGATGATGATGAAGACTACGATCGAAACATGATGATTGGATCGTCATCAAGTGAGGGCAAGATCGTAATAAAAATCAAGATTCCAAAGGTTCAAGAAACAGCAGCAGAAGCAGCCATGGAAGGTGAAAAAGCTTTGATTAAAGATGTGATTGAGAAAAGGGTTTGTTTGGAATGTAACAAAGAGTTTAGCTCAGGTAAAGCATTAGGTGGTCACATGAGGGTTCATGCTAATGCTCATGTTCATGTTAAGAGAAACCCTAATTTTTTAAAACCTTTAAAAAAGTTTAAAAAAACTGGATATCAAGATTCTTCAAACAATGGTGTACAAAAGCCTTATTATATGAACAGTGTGAATGAAGAAGGTGAACCCACGTGTTCTCTTTGTGGTAAAAGTTTTCCTTCCATGAAATCTTTATTTGGTCACATGAGATGTCATCCAGAACGTGACTGGAGAGGCATTCTACCACCCTAACACTCCTAACACCGTTAACACCACTGTACGACGTCGTACAGTTGCTGGTGGTGATGGTAATGATGATGATGATCATGGTGGTGATGAGGTGGTGGATTTAATGAAGTTTGTACGTGGGTGGTCGGTTAGGGATCGTAGAGGGCGTAAAGCGGTTAAAAAAGTTATTGTTGATGATGATGATGATGATGATGATGATGAGGGGTTGTTAGGAGCTGTTGAGGATCTATTGAGTTTAGCTAATGGATGTGGATCGATGGCGGAATCAACGAATATTATAGAAGAGAATGGGAATTCTCCGTCTATTGGTAAAGGCAAAGCCGTAATTGTGGAAGAAGAAGATGAAGCTGATGATGATGATTCAGATGTTAAGAATAATATTAATGAAGAGGTATTGGTTAATAATAAGTGTATGAAGATTAAGAAGAGGAAGAAGATGAAGCTGATGATGGAACTTGAACAACAACAAGAAGGACAGCAAGAAGGTGTTAATGTTAATGTTACTGAAGGTAAGTACAAATGCACAACATGTAACAAATGTTTTGCAACTCATCAGGCACTAGGTGGACATAGGTCAAGTCATAACAAAGCAAAGATAACATCAATGGATCAACATCAGCAGCAGATTCAAGAAGATGATCAAGAGAGCTTTGTGATGATGATGGTTAAGTCAGGTGAGAATTTGGATAAAGGGTTGCATCAATGCAAGATATGCAACAAGGTTTTTGCACAGGACAAGCATTAGGTGGTCACAAGAGGTGTCACTGGACTGGAACCATTGAAGCAGAAGCTCAAGCACAAGCTCAAGCTCCATCAAGTCAGATAACATCTACAGGAGAAGCAGGAAGTAGTGGCCAAAAAGTTCTAGATTTTGATCTGAATGAGATACCTCAGTGATGATGGAAGAAGAAGAATTTGCAAATGCAAACGGGTACGAGTACGGATATGGGTACGGGTATGCGTCTTCATCCTACAACTCAAGTTACAATTAGTTTACTTGTTTTTGTTTTGTTGGTAAACTGTTAAGAAGATTTTGGTTGGCATTTTGTGTTGAATTTTTGTTCATGGTGATGATTGAAAGTACAAAAATGCCCTTTTTTTGTTGGTTTCTTTGGATGGATGATGATGCTATGATGTCAGCATGGTTTTTAAATGCAGTTGTACTAGGAATTATGTGACTTTTAAAATCTAATCAATCAATTAGTCACTGGTTTCTGTAACTTTGGTGACAGCTTGCTGCAAATATTTTGTGGTGTTCCATATAATGATTCTGGTTTTTGGTTAGTGTAATATTAATATTTGTAAAAGAATTAAGGTTGAATAATATTGTTAAAAAGGTAGATAATAAATAAATAAGTAGGAAATCTAGTTGGAAGTTGTGAGGTAACTAGCCCAAAAGGTGGAAGGTGGGGATAGTGGAACAAGTCTTGATTGGGAAAAAGTCAAAACAAATAAAACTTATTCTTGTGGTGTAGAGTACATTACTAAAATGCCCTCATCATGTTTTTCCTACATGAGATGAAGAAAATCAATATTTCAAGTCATAAGTCTAAGATTTAAGAACATGACGTATAATATTTTGGAAATTGATTATTTCATTGGGAGGCTCCAAAATTGGTTATTTCATCTTTGAAAAAACACATAAATTAGATGAGTGATTACAATGACTAATACCAATAGTAAACACCTCCATTTTTATTATGAATAATAATACAAGACAAAGAAGACGTGTAGAAAATGATGTGTAAATAAAAGGTTGATTGGGTGTGTTGAGCAAGAATCTTTGGGTACCTTTTAGGATTTTTAATAGTATGGTGACATGGGGATTACAAAAGTATCCACTATCCGTAACTTCTATAAAAAAATAAAAAATAAAAAGCATACCCCCATTATCAATTTCAAGAGATTTTCGGGACAGTCCAATTCCACAATCCACATATTTAGCCACTTATAAAAGTCATGTACGTGAAAAATACGTCTAACATATATAATTGAACTTAGAAAGAATTTGGAATAATGATGAGTTACATAATATATATTATGTACTAGAATAGTAGTCGTAAGACCATGTGCAATGGTGGGTGAAATTTGGTGGGTGAAAGGGACATTTTTTGACATTTGACAATGTGGGGCCACTTAGTGGGTGAAAGGGGCTTGAAATGAGCAATGGGTGTAATGGTGGGTGAAAGGGGGTGAATATATAATGAATATTAAGTTTGAATTAAAAAAAGAACAAAAAATAAAAATGAAGTGTGATTGGCCCATCCACAATTCAACCTACGCGAAAATTTTCACGGGGGGAAGGGTTAGCGCCCCTTTAACCGGGGGGGGGGGGTGTTTGTGGGTGAATTGGCGCCAAAATTGCTCATTCACTTGCCATTACACCCGGTCTAACTATACGGGTTAAACAGTGTAAAATATAAAACTAATAATTGTATGATTTTTAAAGATTAAATATCGCATAAAATAAAGGAAAGTTAAAACTATAGTTATCATTAAAAAAATGGTAAGAACTCGTTTCTAAATGTTTCTTGTAGACAACATATTTGATGTCTTATTTGAAAATTTACGATCCATATATGTTTCACAAATCACACATATAAGGTCGTCCGTTATGGAAGCGCGAAAGAATGGGCACGAGCCACCGACGTTAAGTAATCCGGTCACTAGACCCCATTGTGGCTGGGGGTGAGCAACGGTGCGACCAAAGGTCACTTTTCCCGTTAAGCCACGCGACCATCGTCGCTTGTGCTCGTGTCGGGACTGTTCGCGTGGGGTTATTATGGCTAGGGGTGAGCATGGGTGCTGAAACCTCATTCGCGTCCACAACGGACAGTCTAACATCTATGTATAATACGAATTTAATGTGAGAGGGGCATTTGCGTCCATTTACGTACACGATTTTTTTTTTATAGAAAACCAAACAACGTAAAGTGGGATAACCGCAACGTAGTTAGCGTAATTTAGAAAAACTATCACTTAGGCTAATAGCACTCCCAACTTTTAACTTATTTTCTTCCATCACTCCCAAACTAACGGAGGTCTAACCTTGTTAGTCTTCGTTGCCAAAATGTAAAAAACAAAACTTAAGGGGCTTGGGTGATAATAAACCTTTAACTTATAAACCAACCCCCCTTTCTATTCTCTAATAGACCCCCCCTCTCTCTAAACCATCACCCTTCACCAGAAATCCACCTTCACCGGAAACCACTACCCTCACCGGAAACCACCACCCTCACCGGAAACCACCACCCTCACCGGAAACCACCACTCTCACCGGAACCGATTGCAGCTTCGTACAGTTCCCTAAACTAGCCTGAATCCCTCCAAACAAATTAAAAAACAAATACAACCCTCTCAAATCACCAAACCGATTAACAAACGTGGGGACCGACCTATTTAGGGTTCCGATTGGTATCAGGTTCTCCGTCAACAAGGTAATGTCAATGTTAGGGTTTCGATTGGGTTGGTTAAAGATTGGTTTTTGGTGGATTTTAGCTAGGGTTTCGATTGGGGTGTGGGTGGTGCAGTGGGTGGAAGTTGTGGTGGTTGTGGGGTATGACGTTGGTTGTTGGGGGAAACGAGAGAGAAGCTGGTTGTTGGGGGAAACGATGGTTGTGGGGGTGACGAGGGAAACGATGGTTGTTGAGGGTACCGGGGGAGACGGTGGTTGTGGGGGATGGCGGTGGAGGCAGTGGTTGTTAGGGGATGATGAGGGTGGTTGAAGAAGAAGAAGAATGGGGGGGGGGGGGGGGTTTGGTCTGGAAATCTACTGGAGAGGATGCCGGTGTGTGGTGGTGCAGACGATGGTGGTGCAGGGCGGTGCTCCGCCTCTCTCTCTGAACTCTCTCTCTCTAATAATAATAATAATAATAATAATAATAATAATAATAATAATAATAATAATAATAATAATAATAATAATAATAATAATAAAAAGTTTCAAAAGGGTCCTTAAGTTTAGGTTTTTACATTTTGGCCACAAACACTAACTGGGTTAGACCTCAGTTAGTTTGGGAGTGATAAAAGCAAATAAGTTAAAAGTTGGGAGTGCTATTGGCCAAAGTGATAGTTGGGAGTATTATCCGCCAATAGGCGAT
The DNA here is from genome assembly GCA_030844895.1 of Ambrosia x helenae. Taxonomy (NCBI): domain Eukaryota; kingdom Viridiplantae; phylum Streptophyta; class Magnoliopsida; order Asterales; family Asteraceae; genus Ambrosia; species Ambrosia x helenae. Next base: position 40,351 of record JAUTDX010001593.1, on the reverse strand, counting down.
AGTTGGGAGTATTAAAATCCATTTTCCCAAAAAAAAAACATCCAATCTCCATCCTTTGTTGCCTGTTGGGTATGGGCCAGATGGTCGATGACCCAACACCTAAACTCTTTAGAGACCCGAAATTTTAAAAATATATTTTATGTCTAAACTGTATTTAGAAAATATTGGTATGGAAAATAATAACAAGGGCGGATGTAAGCATATATGAGTTGGTTAGTTACTTATATTTCAAATAGAAAGTCTAGATGATCAAGTCCCACCCTTGGGTCTTGACGTGTAATTTTTAATTAAGTGAATTTCTAGGTTGGTCGCTGTGCTTTCTAGATCTTGCACGCTTGATTTCTATACTTCAGTATTTACAAACTTGGTCCTAAAGATTTACAACTTGTACTCGTGTGATCCCATTAGTTGGAATTTGTAACTTTAGTGGCCCTTACCAACTAACACCGTTAAAAATTTTAGTTAAGTTCATGTAAAATGACAAATCTACCCTCACTCAATAAAACAATAATAAATTTACCCACACAACCACCACCATCACCATCACTACCATCCACCTACCACCCCACACCACCAAACATCATCATCTCCTACTCCACACATCCCATCCCGTCACCACTGTTCACCTTACCACCGTACACCTCCACCCTTCCCACTGCCACACCTCACCTCACCACTCCAACCACCACAATCTTTTGTTGGTTCCACTAACCGAAACCCTAACCACCACTCTCAACCTCCACCCTCACAACAGCATCACCTCCAACAGCCAACCCTACTCGAAAGTACAGTGGCTGGTCAAACATTGTCAGGGATACTCGAATATACCTTCTGAATTTGAAATTTGCAGACTTCAATTTCTATAATATTCCATCTTTTAAATCTGATCTGCTCAATATAGGGTGCTAGGTGGCGCCGGTAGTTGGTGAGTGGTTTGATCGGTTGCGGGTGGGGTGAAGCATGCGATGGGTTGGTCGATGGGTGGTGTACTGGTGTTAAACATGAAGAAGGAAGGATGGGGTGCAGGTGTGTTGAATATGAAGAAAGAAAAGGTAGGGGTGCAGGTGGACCCCATATGTTTTATTTAATTATTTATCTATTTAAATATTAAAGGAGAGTTTTGTCATTTTATAGAACTTAACTGAAGTTTTTAACGGAGTTAGTTGGTAAGGACCACTTTAGTTATAAATTCCAACTAAGGGGATCACACGAGTACAAGTTTTAAACCTTTAGGACCAAGTTTATAAACAGTGAAGTCTAGGGATCAAGCGTGCGCAATCTGAAAAGCACAGGGACCAACCAAGCAATTCACTCTTTTTAATTAATAGTTAACATGTAACAAGGAAGGATACCAACTTTTATTTGGTTTCTAATTTTCTATGCATTTAATTTAAATTGATAAATATCTAATATATATTTGTATATATAATCCAATCATAAATGATTATTCTTTTTATTTTAGGCATTGATGTTTGATAACAATTTGAATTTTCATACCGCCAATGTTTTCCTGTTCGCCCCAATTAAACCCAAAACGTGTCGGGGATTCTAGGAGGCTGCCCTGCAGATGATCACTCGTTTACTCATACTCTCCACACACTCTACATGCTACCGAGCCCGCATTAATATTTCTTTTACTCAACGCCAAAAGAGTCGGGATCACCCGTCTTCGCTCTCCACGGTAAGACATTAACCTTCTTTGGGCCCAACTATTCCATTCCAAAATGAAAGGAGCATCACCATGAGTGACGTTGAAAAGGATTTTCTACATAGATGCCATAAAGACAACCCATTCACATCATTAATCCACACCCAACGGTTCAGTCTTTGAGGGAAAGAGACATGCTGAATCAAATTCAAACAATCCGTAGCATGTAAATCGCGTGGAGACTATGAAGTTAAGCACGATCGAGATGCCATAACTAATGGTGAAATATAAGTTCGTACGGTGAAGAAAGTGAAATGCAGATGATGTAGAGAAGGTTATACATGATCCAAATGCCCAATAAATGCAAGTGAACCAAGTTTGTGAAACATTTGTTCTTGCATGTGTCAACATCTCTTATTGAATATCAACAACAACAACTATACCCAATAAATCCCACAATTAGCAAAGCTAAGAGTAGGGTCTGCGAAAGGTGAGATGTAGACAAACCTTACCGCTATCCTTGCAGATAGAGATGCTGCTTTCAGAGAGACCCCCGGCTCGACAACACACACTCGAAGTAAACAACACTTCTAAACTAATAAAGAGCTATTGAATTTAGAGAAACATTGAAAGCATCACCTAGTAAAATAAAGGTATATATACCATAAAAAACAACATAACTCATAAACACTCAAATACAAGTCACCCTTCCTGGCCTTCTACCAAAAGAAAAAAAAAATCTAAGCTCCTAGAACCACTCTACGAGACAACCTAACCCTCCCTAATAATCCTTACCCTTAATCTTGTGTCTCCACGAACCCCTATCCTCGACCATGTCCTCAGAGAGGTGCATCTCTACCAAATCATGCCTAATCCGCTCATCCCAAGTCAATTTGGGTCTTCCTCTACACCTCTTTCCCTCTACAATGAGGGTTTCCACTACTCTAACTGGGGCCGTCATTTGCCTCCTCTTCACATGCCGATACCATCTTAATCTCCCTCCTTTATCTTGTCTGATATAATAGCTACCCCTAACCTTTTCCTAATAACATCAATTCTTATTCGGTCTACCCTAGTGTGCCCGCACATCCACCTTAGCATCCTCATTTCTACTACGTCCATCTTGCGAGCTTGTGTCTTTTTCATGGCTCAACAATCTGTCCCATATAATATAGGTTAATTTGACGTTAAAAGAATGATACCAATATACTCTACAGAAAAGAAAAAAGATAATGTTATTCAACACTTTTGTTTGGTACACGTAGTCCAAAAGATGGATTTTTGTTGTTTCCGTATATCTAAGATGTTATTATTTTCACATTGAACCTAGCGATTGACGCCCAAAATATCAGATTGAAAGGTTGAATTCATGTTCCCAAAATACTTGCTTACCTGTGGCCCTGACGTAGTGACGTTGCCTGGTCTTGTTTCTTGACTTTATGACCAATTCAAAATCAAGAAAAAAATAGCTAACAGCCACCCACACACAAACAAAACTAATGCTCAGCTCCTAAATTCATTCTTTTCAAGGTTGTAAAATCAACTATACCAATTTTCATGGTTTGCATATTGGCACACCCCAGCCTCCTATACACGGTATACATGGGATGGAGTTGCACATACTTTCACGCATGGGTCATAAGACCTATACACGACGTATAGGTATCTGACATGTCTCTGACTGATGGGCATTAATAACGCGTGAAAGTTTGTGCAACCACCTATACGCCGCGTATAGCCCTAAATTCGGTGTATAGGGGGTGTGGAAATAATCTAGATGGTGTGTAAATACCATCACCCTTTACAGCATTAGGTCAATCAATCGCTAAAAGAGAAATGGAATAATAATAGTTTCACTTTTCTACCTCAATTTGACTATTGCAATCACACAAAAGTAAGCATTAGGTAACTCCGGTCAAGTAATGGGTCAAAATAAAACAGGTTAAAGTCAAAACGGATTTTAAACAAAATAAGTAAGGCTAAACGGGTCATTTTAAAACTATATCAATTTGGTACTATTCATATGACTTCTCACCAAATGGGTGCGTGTTAAAGTACGACATTTTAAAAACAAAGTATCCAAATGGTTTCACCCGTCAGTATTGTTTTTTATGACAGCTAGTGGGGACGGTGAAGCGTGTGGGCCTGTATTTTTTTTTCTACCTCAAATTGCCTATAGTAATCACACAAAATGGCAAAAGCAAAAAGAATATATACATTTGATTCAAGAAAATGACTGCCTACAAATCTTATTTAGAACAAGAAACACAAAAGTATGGTGAATGTTACAACAGGGCACTGCTAATGACTTAACTTAAGTGGGTACAACCTCCACATTGTCATTGTGAGGGTAGAAGTTCAGGAAAAGGGTTACAAGCAATAATATCAACTGAATAATCAAACATGAAGTAAATCTACAAACTCTATTTTGCAGCTTCTTTATATCATTTTTAGTCTCCAACGTCCCCTTCGTTGCCTGCACGCCTTGCGATGACACGTTCTTTTGTTGTAAATTATGTTTAACTTCACGCAATGGTCCTTCGGTTAATCGTTTAGTGGTTGTAGTTATTACCACATTTTCCACATCAGCTTGGATTATTTTCATCAAGTAATCCTCAAGCTCAGTCTTTTTGCCTTCAGAACTTAAAGCGAGTTGCAGTTTCGTAATCTTGGCATCCTTGAGTTCAAGAATTTCATGAATCGGATTGTTAAGGATTAACGGGTCATCTTTTCCAACATCCCTCCATTTCTGCACTTCTGCAGATCACAAACAGATCATTAAAAGTTTAAAACAAACATATATGCAAAGTTAAAAGATAAACAAAAAGGTCAACAAGCTACCTCTCTCAAGCTCCTCTTGAGCAGACTGGAGTCGTTTGATCGATTCTACAACAAAATCATGTTCCATCAATTCTTCATGTTTTCCAATGTTATCAGCCGCTAGTGAAACATCGTCCGACTCAGCATAGCTTTTTACAAAAGCAAGCTGCGCTTCTACGCTTAAATCTTTACCATCGCTAGACTCTTCATCACGCTTTGCATACGACCCACTCGGCCCACCTTTGCTTGATACATTGCTACTACCCTGCACAAACACAAAGTTGGACCTTCCAGAGTCAGATCCCAATACTCCCATGCTCAAATTTTCGTTCGAATTATCCTTCTCAATTACGAAACTCCTAGCCTTCTTCTCGTGTCCAATTCGACCATTCCTCTCATGATCATCAAATAAAACTGTAACTAAATCATCCCCATTTAAACCACTAGCCACAGTAGAAGACGCGCTACTAGCAAAATCCGGATGATCACCATTAACACTCATCATCACTTGTTGAACCAATGAACTATTACTTCCAATTTTCTTAGCAACTTCCCTAGGTATCCTCCTCCATTTCCTCAATCCCTTCCTTTTATCCACATCAGCAGATAACGACAACGATGACGATAACGATGACGATCCAATGCCTTCAACAGACACCACTACATTTACTAAAGGTGAAACACCTATTTCTTCATCTTCAACATAATTCCCGCCATTATTATTTAATTTACTTCTAATTTCTCCAAGATTTCCCAATTCTCCAGGAAAAATCAAATCTTTATTGCTACCATTAATTGTAAATGTAAACTAAACTAAATTCTACTAATTTTTTTATATATACATAACATACAACAAAAATTACAAAAAAAAAAACTGAAGACCCAAGTGGACGAATGGTGAATTAAAGACGATGGATAATAAATAACAATGATGTGGATTACAGATTAAACACTAATTATGTAATCTATTAATTGGGAAAAATGTCAACTGAGGATAAAAAATAATAAGATTAGAATTATGAACGTACCTTGTGATCCATAATGATAGGAAAGATTAATGATATAGGGAAAGTGAAGGTGGGTCATGGAGATTGAATTGGAAGAAGATGAAGGCTGATTTGGGAATGGATATGAAACTTGTAGCCATCAAAGTTTCTTGAAGATCAGGGGAAAATGTGAATAGTGGTAGTTAATAATAATATTAATAATAATAAATATTATTATACGTGGAGTGGTTACAGCGATGGTATAGGTAGTGGGCCAACGCAGAGAGGATAACCGTCACGCTGGAAGCCACGTGACGTGGATGCTTTCATTTTTTTTATTAAGGTGGGTAGTGTACAACTAAAAAGAATATACTTTGTGAGTAGTTGTTTTAGTAGGAGTTTCTAGGTATTGGCCAGTTTATAGATGTAAAATACAACTAGTTGTATTAAAACCGGCGCGTTGCGCCTAGGATTCTACGCCCTATCGATAGGAACTTGATCGATATCGGTTCATTTTGTTATGGTAAAAACAGTCGTTATAGCAATCGAAAGAGGAAAAACAAATAAATAAAATCCTGATACGACCAAAAAATATCAACATATGATTTACATCGATGGAAAATAATTGTTTGGTAGAAATCGGTTCATTAGGGGGTACAGGCGCGGTATTGACACTCATAAATTAAGCAAAGTCACCTATTTAGTTGTTTTTTCTAAAAGTTAAAAAACGCGAGATACCGGGGGGAAATCGCATAATAAAAAAAGAACAAAAAACTGAGCGGTATAACTATTATTCACTACCTTTGTTTTTTAATGTATGGTTAATGATAACAGTGGTGTTACTCACGCTTCGCAGCGAGTTTGGCTAGAAATCGACAGGTTTTTTTTTCATTATGGTAGAGAAGTTATTTGGTCAGAATCGTTGGAGTTCGTCAGGGTATCAACGACTTAAATATGAAACTAATTTAAATATGAAAATATAATTTTGATACAAAATTTAGAGAAAAATAAAAGTATTAGTTAAGATTATAATAACAAAAGTTGTAAATTTCACCCCAATTAATGTTTTTACCAAAACCTATTGTACTTGCTTAAGAATTACAATCTTTATTATCCAAGTACATATAATTCAGAGAAATTAGTTTATGCGAAACAATAAATACTATGTGTCCTTGAGTTGTTTACAGCAAGACAATGGTACTAAAATCTTGTTTTACATATACAATTATATATTCTAACTAGATTATACCCCGGGAACGTCCCGGGGTTGAGAAATCTATTATGATAGCTTTTATCCCGGAGCATCCCGGGGTTGAAAAATATAACAGTTCTAATAATTCTAATACTAATAGTAATAATTATTACTCTTGTAATTAAATAAATAAAAAAATAACATTGGTATAAGGTGACAATATGTGTTGCAGTGTTGCGCAATTCTTTCTCCTAGCTTCTCTTGATGAAGTATATCTATGTATCTTTAGAAGAGTAAAATTCCAATGATAGCATGGCGGTTGGGCTGAATTTCAACATCGTAAATAAGAACCTGGTTTAAAAGAAAAAACATGATTAATGAATAACCTGAACATTTTGTGTTTTTTTTCCTGTATGAACGAAACCCTACAAAAAATAGTCATTTTTTCTCCGTGATTAGATTTTATATTATTATTTGTTTTTTTTTAATTTGCCACATGGCATGACACATGGCACATTCAAAGGAGAGAATGCCTCCTATAATGCCATGTCATTAAAATTGCTTTCTTTTATTATATATATAGATGATACGTTCTTTTGCAACTGAATTAACCCTCCACGTCTACTTCTGTTTCTCCTCTCTTTACATCATCACTACCACCTCCATCGCCCTGTGACAATCCATCACCACCAAGTTGAACCGACCACCATCATATTCTTCATCGCCGCCTTGTATTTGAGCAGATCTACAAGAGTATGTGATAAGGGAATCCGGATGTTTTGACGACGGAAGGCGGCATTCTTAAGTAGATAGTTACCGGCGGTGATTTCAACGACCACCGGAGACGTTTTTTTCTAATCGTTTTTCCAGTGGTATGGTTAATAAGAGGCTCACGTTATTTCGGGCGGTGGCGGCAGTATACGTATGGCTTGGTAGTTCTTTCTTTTTTTTTTAATAAAAATAAAGGAGCACCATGTTTTGGAAAAAAAAAAAAACCTAAAACAAGCCTACATGACTTGAACCCAAGTACCACACCAAATACAACATCAATCACACCATCTATGCCACACCATTATTTTTCATTACCATATCTAAACCCATAAGTATTTAACATACCAAAAAATAATAAAATAATAATAAATCACTATTCAAAGCACTTGTATTATTAATATAGTATAATTGTTGTGCTTTTCGTATTTGTTCATGGGGTGGAGTTAAAATCTGACTTTTTGGAGTTCATTAATTTTTTTTTAACGGTGATACACTTTATAGAATATAAAGAGCTAGCAAGAAACTGGGAAACAAAACACCAAAAACCAAAACCGAAATTACACCATAAGTGTTACATCAAAACAGGCCCAGTCGGCCCAAGAAAGACTAGTTATCTTCGCACGATGAGAAAGCCACGCAAACGCGTCTTCTTTGATCAAGTCCACCGTCGTTTGAACTGGAACGAACTTCTCTTGGTGACTAAAGTACATTTTTACAAGGGATGTTTTTTTTGGCTATCCTTGTCGAAACTTTTGCAACCTCTCAACTTATATGCACAAATGTTAAAGTAGAATCTTTTGGTTCACGCAAGCCAAGTTTTGCTACAACTATATATCTATTTCACATGACACACTTTTAATCAGTCAACTGTAGTGATGTTGTTCAGACAACCTGGGGGCCGATGTTTGAACAACCTGAGTGCTTATGTTATTTGATAAAGCGCAATTGTTTAGACACCTTGAGCGCTAGTGTTGTCATCTAAGTTGGCAAGGGAAGGTGGACTCTAGATTAAATTGAATGTCTCCATTTTCTTTTTGCAGCGGGACGATATTTAAGTGGTGTAAGTGGGTTCCTTTGAAGTGTAATGTTTTTATGTGGAGGCTCCTTTTAGATAGAATTCCTAGTAAAGAGGCGTTGCGAAGAAGGAACATCGTGTTTGGTGAGAGCGCTTGTGATTTCTGCAGCGAAGAGGACGAGAGCGTGGATCACGTTTTTACCGCTTGTGGGGATGGCGACAGGTGTGTGGCAGGGTATTGCAAATTGGGTCCGGTTACCTCCGATTTTTCTTTTCTCTATCAAGGACTTACTTGAAGTGGTTAAGTGCTCGGGTTGGTCGAAGAGTAGAAAAGAGATTTTATATGGGATTGTTGTGGTGACCTGTTGGCGGATCTGGAAAGCGAGAAATGAGAGGATATTTACTCAGAAAAACAGGAATGTCGTAGAGTTAGTGGCGGACGTTAAATTTTTGAGTTATCTTTGGTTTTGTAGTAGGGGTAAAAGTAGGGGAGTGGACTGGAAGGGCTGGAAATCTTTTTCTTTTGAAGTATTGTAACGTTTGACTTAGGGGGATTTTCGCCTTGGAAGTTCCCCGATCTTTGTGTTTTTAATGAAGTTTGCCTAAAAAAAAGGTAGAAATTGAGAAAATTACTCACTTCTGACTGTGGTCTATTTTACATTATATTGAACTTTCTCTAGTCAAGTTTCATGCTTGAAACATACTACTAAACACATATAAGTATATTACATACTTGCATGGGCAGATCTTTCTACAGGCCAGATGAGGCCTCGGCCCACCCAACTTTTTCCCTTTGTAGTGGAAATTTTGCCAAGAATTTACCAAACGGTTAAAAAATTAAAACACACAAAACATTAATATTAATATTAAACAAACATAATACAAATATTAAACATAAACATAATTAAAAATACCTTATTTTTTAAACCTAACGAGATAATTGTCATGCCGAAACATAGTCGAAATTGTTGCGGTATCGAGCCATATAGTCGACTTGTGTGAGCTCGATTGCCAACTCCTCGTCAACACCTGGGTTCTCCCTCCTGGTGGTTGCGAATAAGGTGTTCCACCGATCACACTTGTTGTTGAGATCTGTCCAATTGCGTTGAAGAGATTCGATTGTGCGGTCATTTTCACCCACTTGTCGAGTGAAGTCCGTCAAGACCCGGGTCCAAAAGGAGTTGTCCGCCGAGGCGCGACGACGATTTTGTTATTGTAGAGTTGGGTCGTTTTGGGTGTCCTTGTAGCACAAAACCAAGGCGATCTCCTCTTCATCGTTCCAACGGGTTATTTTCGAGTGATTTGTGTTGTAACCGTGGGTTTATGTTGAAAGTTTTGGTCACCCTTCTTCCTAACTGATATTCCGTGATTATATAATGCAATACAAATCAGGGAGAGAATTAAGGATCCTTCTCACCTTTCACTTAAAAGACATACATGGGTAGTCGTGACTCGTGAGATGTGTCTTAAGGAAATATATTGTTATCAAACGATCAAACAAAATTATAGATTTTGCTCAACAATAAGTTGGTTCGTTTCAAACAAACAAGATTTTAGACGACCGCTTATTTGTGATGGTTCGATACAAATTAATTGACAACAAATAAGAGACCGTCTAAATTCAAGGGATTGATTATAACAAAACCCAAATAACATAAATAGATGCCCAATGATAATACATGCATATGTTCTCTTAGGCCCCTTTGTTTCCTTGGAGACTTTGGGTTCGATCCCCACAAGCTTCATTTGGGGGACGACCCAATGATGGATAGTTACTACTGAGGCATGGTTCGATCCTGAGGGCAACCCGGTTTTACCCAGCTATTACCCCAGCGAGTTTCTCGTGTGGGGGTAGTATGGTTTCCGGGCGAAGGTCAGTTTGCGTGGCTGCCGGGGCCCGATAGAACATCGCGTTCGCGGGCGGAGCTGACGGGTAATCGTCTTTGACGAAACCCGATGACCAATTCAGTCAGTACATAGAAAGTCACCCTTCAAAAAAAAATGTTCTCTTAGGCCCAACCTTAAAAAACAAAAGGGAATACAAATACAAAAAACTAAGGGAAAAGGAAGGACACAGGTTTAGAACCCGAGTCAGAAGATATATATCCACAAAACACTGTTGTACAAACAATGTTTAGTAGTACGTTTGACAACGATTTTTCCGTATGCCTTCACATGATGTGACAGTAATTCGGTTGGTATTGGTTAATTACAATACCGACCCATGTTATAGCAAACTTAGCAAATTCGAGCAATATCGTTTCAATATAGTCATAGGCTTGGCACTCGGTACAACACCAAGAATAATAAGATAAGGTTAAAAATTAAAGTACGTAACAAAGTAAAAAAAAAGTTTTAAAACTAAAAAGAAAAGAAAAAGACTACAAAAATGTTAAAGTAAGGTAAAAAAGAAAAGAAAAATGTAGCAAGCCCGCGTTTTGTGACGCGCAACGATTTATCTGCATTGCCCTACGAGAAGCGCTAGTAATTCGATCGGTGTCCTTTCCGTCATCACGAGTAGGACATTTGTTGGAAATTAAGTTTAGAATTATTAGAAAAAAAATATCTGACTAAAAAACAGTCTTACATTTAATATATAGTTAGTTATATACAGATAATTTTAAACCTTTTTAAGGATGGCAGGCCGTAGGATGCAAGAGATGGTACGAAGGAATAAGGGTTTAAAGATGAATTATTAAAGACCAAATCACAGCGGGACTAGTCCTCGTTCCTCTGCCAAGACATGAAGGAATTAGTAAACTAGTGAGTAGTGACTGCCATGTTAGATGAGAGACCGTATTTACGAGATTGCCCTTTGGCATGATTAAACCAATGGGGCACCACTATGAATGCTCTAAGACCATATGTTATGGGGGTGGTGTTGGTGCCACGTAGCCCAACATCAAGGGCGTGAACACCTTCACAAGCAGGCCGCCATTAAGGCGTGGAGTGGCGTTGGGAGACAAATTGCGGGCGTGGAGTGCCGGCGTGGGACAAGTCGTGGGCATGTAGCGCCCCCAAAGGACTAATTGCAGGCGTGAGCAAGGAGAAAAAGAAGGAATGACGGGTGTCGTTTGAAGAAGAGGGCATGAAACCATAACAGGGGCGCAGTTCTAGAACAATTAAATTTATTTTTAGTTTAAACTTTAAACGAGCTCTTCATATATTTCATGTCTAAAATAAATTTTTTTTAACCGAAAACTTCATTAAAAAACAAACGGGACCTCAACATAAGACCCGCCAAAAAACCTTACAATATATACATCGGATTATTTATCCAACAATTCCATTCTATAGACTTGAACCTAGAACGATGTTTCAACCAGAAAAAAGACATACACTTAATAGTCGCGACCACCTCTATAACTCTAGGCGTACTCCCTTGAAAAACCTTCTTGTTCCGCTCCTTCCAAATCGCCAAACAAGATATCATAATAATTCCCCGGATAATTTTTTTTGGCTTGCTTAGACATCTTTTTTACCTTCTGTACCTTATATAACTCTTCCAAGCTTCGCAGACTTATAAAATCTATCTTGACCCATTTGAAAATTGAAGCCCACACTCCATTTGTGAATCCACAGTCAACTAGTAAATGACTAACAGATTCTTCAAAAACTTCACACAAGGGACAAGTAGTGTCAGGTATGTAAATTTGCCTCTTGACCAATGCCAAACGGGTTGGAATCGCATTTTAAATTTGCCTCTTGACCAATTCCTAAAATAAATATGCAAACATATATACATTACTGGTGGTTGTTATATACATTTTAAAAGGAAAAGATTCTTTGGAATCGCAAAAAAACTCATCAATTTCTATTTGGAAGCGTCCTTGACGTAGGTGTAAGGTGATCCATATTGAACCCGGATCTTGTGGGTTCTCTAGTGTGCGCATTATCACTTGATCTTGCCATTTTTTTAACTAAGTTTTTTGAAAAGAGAAACAATAAAAAAATATAAAAAAAACTCATTCTGTCCATTGTCATTAATATTTATAACTCCAGCAGGCAGCAGGCTATTTTCAAATTCAAGCCCCTGCCTATTGCTTGTATTTTACACCAACCTTAATGAATATGGCATTCAATGGAGAAGAAAACCAGACCCAATCTTTAATTACTTTCACTTCACAAAATCAAGATTGCATTTGTTCAAGACTTCAAGTTAAATGTAAAAATGTACATATATTGCTGATTAGCCGTTCATAAACCGTTAGAACCAATCAAACTATCATCTAAACCGAAGCAAGTGGAATTAAATTATCATCTAAACCGAAACAACTGGATCTGTTTGGACACTTTAAGGTAGTGTTTGGTATGATGGAATGGAAGGGAGAATGGAATGGACCATTACGATGTAATGAGAAATAGTGTGTTTGGTTGGTTAATGGAATGGAATCACCCATTCCACAAGGCATTCCATTCCCTCAAAACCATTCCATCCACCCCCATGTTTTTTTTCCATTCCCTCCCTCATTCACCATTTACTAACAACACCACCACCAACCACCATTGTCACCACCCACAACTACCATCACCACCCACTACCGTTGCCCACCACCCACCACCGTCACACACCACCGGTGTCGCCACCAACCACCTCCGCGACCACCTACCCACCGCAGGCCCGGCTTAAGCCCAATTCAAATGAGGCTTTTGCTTTGGGCCTCCAAGTTCTAAAGGCCTCATAATTTTCCTAAGTTTGATTATATATAATAAAAATAAACCTAAATTAGAGCATATAGAAGGAATAGCTTAGTTGGTTAGTGCAAGGAGCTGTTAACTAGAAGGTCACAAGATCAATTCCTCCTTCCAGCGAATTTTGTATTTTTTTTCAGTATTTTATTTTTTATAAATAGGGTCCCGTATTTTTATTTCGCTTCAGGCCCCCAATATGGTTGAGCCGGCTCTGACCCACCGTCTTCGCCGCCCAACACCACCCACCGTTACCCACCACTACCGTCGCCACCCACCACTGTCGCCGCCTCCACCCACCACCGGTACCACCGCCACTACTCACCATCGTCACCCAACCATCATGACCGCCATCCACCATCCACCATCACCACCACCCACCACCCACCACCGCCACTACTCACCATCGTCGCCCACCCATCATCACGGCCATCCACCTCCACCTTCCACCGTCGTCGCCGCTACCACCACATATCACCACCCACCATTACCACCACTGACCACCACCCACCATCGCCACTAACCACCGATTTTATTCCTTCGTCTTTCATGCCTATCCTACAACACAAAGAAATGTTTTGTTTCATTCCCACATGACAACCAAACAAGACATGGAATGGTAATGATCCATTCCATTACCTTGTCCATTCCATTACCTCGCCCATTCCATTCCCTCATCCATTCCATTACCCCATACCAAACAGACCCTAAGATCCTAACAATCGAGTTTTCACAGTTTTACAGTTTAACCGGTCCGGTCCAGTTTTAAAAATATACCCAACAACACATAAAACAAAACAATGGTCTCAACACAAGAAAATAATATTCTGCATGAATAATAAATGTTTTTACATGGATTGTAACACCAATTTACACCCTCTGCACCTTCTTTTTAGGCCACATTTAAATCTACATTTCTATATTAAAACCCTTTTTGGATCTATCCCCACATACTCATATGCTCCATGTTCAAAGAGAGAGAAAGATAGAGATCTGAAATGATTCAAAGCTGTTGATTCTTTCATGTACATGAACCCAGATGTATACATTGACTTGTACCTTGAGCTGCTCAGGTTGTACTCCAATGATCCCAACTTCTTACATGTCAAGAAACTGTTAATGATTTGTTTCAGGTAAGTGAACAGTGAAAAGTATAGTCTTGTGTTTCTGACTAAAAAAAAGGACCACAATAATGCATTGTTCACATGTATGTTACCATCTTTCTTCATACTCATCATGTTTATTAAAATCAGTTTCCACTCATCATCTTTTATAAAATAAAAAAAAAAAAAAAAAAATTGTGCCTACAAGAATCTTAACTGAAGCTTAAACAACAACACACCTAAACATGAATCAAGAACAGTTATCTAACAACATTTCTGAAGGGATCTCAACCATTGATCCCATAACAAACCTCACCATCAAGATATCATCATCAACTTCATCAACTAACTCACCATCTCTTATATCTCCTTCATCTTCAACCTTTTACTCAGCACTTCAGTCTCCTTACATATCTCCAAGAGCCACTGTAGATGACTCTACTCATGACACTAATCCACCATCAACCACAACACCTACCACATTTACTCAACCATCCACTCCATTATCCTCCAACTCAGATGATATTCCAAGCACTTCTTACACACCACCATCAGAAAGATACAATTTTTCTGACCCTACAAAGGTTACAGTACCTAGAATCTCATTCTCTTTCCCTGTTCCTAGAACATCTGTCACAAAAGGGTCTGTTTCACCTGCTTTGAGTTCCAAGTTAAGGAGCTGTGATGTTTACATAGGGTACCATGGTAAAAATCCAAACTTGATTAGGTTCTGCAAATGGGTCAGATCAGAACTTGAGCTTCAAGGCATTGCTTGCTTTGTTGCAGACAGATCACACTATGCAGACTCTCAAAGCCATGAGATTGCTGACAGGGTTATATGTTCTGTGTCATATGGGATTGTGGTTATTACAAAGTACAGTCTTTTGAATTATCTTACTAATGAGGAGATAAGGTTTTTTGGTCAGAAGAAGAATTTGATCCCAGTGTTGTTTGGTACAAATTTTAAGGAAGTTGCAGATCTTGTTGCTCGGTTTTCGGATGGTAAAGATTGCAAAGAAGCTGTTGAATTGTTGATGAAATGTCATGAGTTTAAACTGGAAGTGAATGAGGGGAACTGGAGATGTTGTGTGGTTAAAACAGTAGGGATCTTGAAAGGGAAATTAGGGAGAAAGAGTGTTGCAGATAAAGAAATTGAGAATCTTGATGAGATCCCATTTTATAAAAATAGTTTTTTTGTTGGTAGAGAGAAAGAAATTGCGGAAATTGAGAGTGTTTTGTTTGGATCTTGGGATGTTAAAGAAAATGGAAGTGTGACTGAAGGATTTGCAGATGAGGAAGATGAAGTTTTGATGAGGCGAAAGTTGTTAAAAGGGTCGAAATGCAAGAAAGCGAAGAGTAGCGTCGTGTGCATTAACGGAGGACCGGGAATGGGGAAGACGGAGTTAGCATTGGAATTCGCTTATAGGTATTCGCAGAGGTACAAGATGGTTGTTTGGGTAGGTGGAGAAGGTGAGTATTTAAGGCAGAATTTACTGAATTCGTCGTTGATTCTCGGGGTAGATGTAAGTGCAGATGGTGAGAAAGAAAGAGGTAGGATCAGGAGCTTTGATGAGCAAGAAACAGAAGTATTCAAGAGGATAAAACAAGAGTTGTTTCGCGATATGCCGTATTTGTTGATCATAGATAATCTTGAAACAGAAAATGGATGGTGGGAAGGGAAGGATTTACATGATTTGATACCAAGAAACACCGGGTCGACCCATGTTATTATAACAACTAGACTTCCTAAAGTAATGAGTTTTCGAACAATGCAACTTCAGCCTTTACCGCTATCAGATGCCATGATGTTAGCCACAGGGAGACGAAAGAAAGAATACTCGGCTCAAGAGGTTGAAGTTTTGAATAAATTTGTTGAGAAATTGGGTAGATCGAGTTTCGGGTTATGGGTAATTGGTTCTTTGCTATGTGAACTTACTATATTGCCCTCTGCTCTATTTCAAGCCGTTCACCAGATCGTTGTAGACGAAACCACATCTCAGTTCGACGATCCATTTTGGGAAAACAATTATTTTCTACTAAAAGTTTTGATTTTTTGCATTACACTTTTGGATGGAACCAAGAATCAGCTTGCATTGAGGATGCTTTTATCAGGAGTTTGGTTCGCTGCATCGCCCGTTTCATCAAACTTACTAGCTGCAGCAGCTAGCCACATGAGCCAGTCCACAAACAGGTTCAAGAAATGGGCCAAAAATGCAAACTTGACTCGCTTTTGCTGTTCTGGTTTCATAAGCAGCCAATCATGGAAAACAGAACAAGATTCGGCTCTTGTTTTGGTCAAGCTAGGACTCGCAAGAAGATGCAACACGCAGTCCGGATGCTGCATCATGTTCCACCCCATAACCCAAGTTTTCGCCAAAAGAAAAGGCGGGTTACCTGCAGCAAAAGCAACCATCCAAAGCACAAGAAAGATAGGAAACACAATCTTGAACTTAGATCACTATTGGGCTTCTGCTTTCCTAGTATTCGGATACACATCCGACCCACCAGTGGTCCAACTTAAGGCTCTTCAAATGGTTCAATATATAAAAAAGACAGCTCTCCCATTAGCCATCACAGCTTTCACCTCATTTTCCAGGTGCAATTCAGCATTGGAGCTGTTGAAAATCTGCACGAACGCGCTCGAAGAAGTTGAAGAATCATTTGTGTCTCGGATAGAGGACGGGGTCCATGGATCTTTATGTTGGAAGAAGAAGAAGAAAAGGTCAAACATGAACCAGAAAATGGATGAGTATGTATGGCAAGATGTGACACTGTTAAAGGCCACATTGCTAGAGACAAGAGCTAAGTTGCTGTTAAGAGGTGGTTATTTTGATTATGGTGAAGAGCTTTGTAGAACTTGTATTAGTATCAGGACAGTAATGCTTGGGCATAATCATGCTCAAACTCTGGCTGCTCAAGAAACATTGTCTAAGTTGGTTAGATTAAGGTGTAAAATATAAATATGGATCAACTTTTGTACATTGATCAGTAGTCTCCCAAGTTGTAATATTATAGTTTTGTTAATTATCTTTCCTACCTCTTAATTATGTGCCACAAAATGTGGATATGTTTCTTCAACATGTAATTAGATGTCAAACAAACAAACAAATAAAATGGCCCCAACCCAAACCCGCCGCTTTCAACGCTAATGTGTATATTTTTCGGTGTGAAAGGGAGTTGAACCTGAGAACACTCGGGCTGAAACCACGTAAGTATGTAAACCCTCCCACCTCCGACCAATTGAACTGGACATCTTTGACAATATTTAATTAATTATTGAAGGATATTTATTGGCTTGAAATCTTGAATTATTGTTTATCACAAGCTAACAACATAAAATTGTTTAAAAATATAATCAAAGTGACGTCGCCAGGTTAAAAAATACAAATGTAATAACGATAAAATCATTGTTTTTAGAATTTTCGAACTTTGTACGAATAAACAATGACAAAGTCAGGACAAAAACGATCAATCTTAAATGATTTAAATGATGACGTGGGTCCTAAAACGACCATGTTTAGTCACTTGTCAAAAAATAAAGCAATGTAAAGCGTTAAGTTTTGCCTGCCTTAATGGAGGTGAACAGCTAATGTAGGGCAGCGTGGCTGCCATATGTATTTTGGCTTGTTACTATGGTCAAGACAAGAACATCACACAGCTCCAAGTAAGACCTAGGAAATAGTAAAAGCTGAAAACATACCAAATGGGCAAAGTCTCACTGCAGGGACCATATAGAGATACAACCTTTACCAGGTATAGTAGGAAGGCTACCATAAGGGAGCTCCTGGGCAGAATTCCACTGCCTATATAAGGAGACCCTTGGGTTGTCATTCCACACATTCACTCCACACCTCTTCTCTTTACTCTTACACTCTCTACTTCATTATTTCCCAACTCCAATCGAATATATAGTTATTCTCACGCCGGAGTCCAAACGCAGGAGGCTCCCTCCTGCATTAAGGCTAACGGTGTCTGTTACCTTGTGCAGGTCCTTCCAGGAGCTTGGGGATCCCCTAAATCTAACACACTCTTAACCATATACATCTCTTAACCTAATCCCGGTCATTTTCCTTGTTGTAGCAACATTAAATAATAAACAAAATTATTCTTTTGTAACATTTTTCAAATACAATTCTTGGTATTTTTACTTTACCAACGTCATAATCATACAATGTTTTATAAAATTTTATAAAACGCCATCCTAAAGTTGTAATCACATAACATAGTGTTCAATGTGTAGCTTAAAGTTTGCCTATGACGCAACCTGGGTCGTCAGAACTACGTTAATAAACTCAAATAACTGGAAACTTATAGACTAGCCAAAAGCTTCAAGAAATTTCAGAGGTTATTGATAGAACTTAAAAGTTCACAACATTATTGGGTGTGAAACGTTTGGGCCTTTTCTAATTAGATGTCCAGTTAGGTTTTTTAATTTGGGCTGCCCTAATCTTGTTATTATATATACTTTAGTTTTGTAATTGTCATAGTGGCTTTGTGCTTAAGGAGAAAACCTTAGTTGTAGCCTGTTGACGAAGGTCCCTCACTGGGACCGAACCATGTAGGTCCCTCACTGTTTATCATGTTTACTATTTTCTCGTTGTCTAGTGTATTGGTTCTGCTGTGCCACTTGATAGCTAACACACATAATCGTAATCAACCAAAACAATAAGATAAACACTCACCAAATAACTATATTTTTACTTGACACTAACAACTTTAGAGATGATAAAGCTATATAAAAGATACAATAACTATAAATAGAAGACTCAATAATTAAGAAAATAAGTATTATTCATATCTTTAGATAATCTTAAGTTTCAATTTCTTGATTAATGGATTCGGATAAGTATTGTTCGAATCTCTTGTTTCGGGGAAGGAGAGAGTGACGTGACGTTGAAGTGAACAAGATGGAAGAACAGGGAACCACACCCCATAGCCTTATAACAAAGTATCTTGTATTTTATATATTTAATGCAATAAAAAATTGTTGTGTGCAGTATCGTCTTATGAATCTTGGGGCCAATTCTTTTGTAGATTCCAACAAAACCAATCAAACAGAAGATGCAACCAATGCACCAAACTGATAATCCCAATGGTTCAACCCTGAATACCCTCAACTTTACTTTATATACCTATCACCCCCTCACTTAACAAAAACTTTCACTCAACTCATTTTTCATCCAACACTCATGAGTGAAACGATCATAACTTCCCTCCCACAAGGCCTTCTACCCGATGAGGCCTCGCCCGAGTGGCTAAACAAGGGTGACAACGCGTGGCAGCTCACGGCAGCCGCTTTGGTCGGCCTACAAAGTGTCCCGGGCCTTGTGATCCTTTATGGCAGCATGGTGAAGAAAAAATGGGCTGTGAATTCGGCTTTTATGGCATTATATGCTTTCGCGGCGGTCTTAATATGTTGGGTCACATGGGCACACCAACTCTCCTTTGGCGATAAGCCCATGGGAATCATGGGCGAACCGAATTTGAGATCCGTTACTCAAAAGTACTTGCTTGAACAACTACCCTATGCAATGATTCCAAAAGCCGATTATGTGTTTTATCAGTTTGTGTTTGCGGCTATAACCGTTATATTGCTTGGTGGCTCATTGCTAGGGAGGATGAATTTCTATGCTTGGATGATTTTCGTGCCCTTGTGGCTCACTTTTTCGTACACTGTTGGCGCGTATACCATCTGGGGCGAGGGATTCCTTTCGAAACATATCATCGATTTCTCGGGTGGTTATGTTATTCATTTGTCATCAGGGATTGCTGGCTTCACTGCCGCTTATTGGGTAATCCTTATATTTGTAAATTTTGTACACATTAGCATTCAGGGAGGGATTTATGCAGAACACTAAATATTACGAGAATATGTTAAACAAAACGAATCATTTAATCTTAAAAAAAAAAATCTAAAATAAAATATGATAATAATAATAAGAAACAAATTTCGTTTATGTACATAACGTACTCATGACATGTAGGTTATATGTGTAGATAAACCGTTAAAAAAATTAAACCATATATATAAGCTATTGTTAAATAACTAAACGATTTAGGTTTGTTATTTTTGTATGTACATATATAGGTGGGGCCTCGGCATGTAAACGATAGGGATCATTTCCCACCAAACAACATTATACACATGATGGCTGGAGCGGGGTTCCTATGGATGGGTTGGAGTGGGTTCAACGGCGGATCGCCGCTAGCGGCAAATGAGATAACTTCACTTGCAGTTTTAAACACGCATCTTTGTACCGCTACCAGTGTGCTGGTTTGGATGTTCTTGGACTTGATCTTCTTTGCGAAAAGCTCAGTCGTTGGCGCGGTTCAAGGCATGATGACCGGCCTTGTGTGCATCACTCCAGCTGCAGGTGAGACCTCATATTTTCCTTGTATATATCGTATGCTAATGATCATCCAACACTATGACACATTGACACTATACAAGTTTAATGGTTAAACCAGAATTTATCCTTATATATCAATAACATAACATTTCAGTAATCTATAAGTCTATAACACCACATATTTTTATAAGTATATAAAAATTAGTTTGTAGCTGAAAAAACGAATTACTCGTATATGTGACGTGCTGATATTATTATTTTTTTACAAGTTTTAATTTTCTACCATAAATAAACATAGTTTCAACCCATTTATTTTAATAGTTTTTGTTTTACTCTAATAATTACGTCTGTTAACTATTTTTAAAAAACATTAATATGCAGTTGCGGTTACTTTTTTTCTAAACGATTTGAATAATTTTTTTTTTACTGAAAACAGATCTTGCATTCAATATAAAATATTTCTTTGGTATCGTAAACTACATCGAGTACCGGTACCGTAACAAATCGAACTGCTACCGGCCAAACAACATGGTACCAATATCGGTATAATCGGAACCCTTAATTATTGCTCTTTCGTTTTTATTATAGCTAGACTTGTTATTGGTATTCGTTTTTACGGTTTTCAATCAATGTAAAACATGTGTCGTTATCATATATTCACTTTGGTGTATGTAACATATATATATTTTTTTCAAATATAATAAATATCTTATATTTACAACAAAAGGAGCATATTACATAAGAATAGCAGGTAGGCGGGTAACAAGATGCGCCCCACCCCCTTCTGGCAACATATATATAAAACAGTTTATTGTAATGTATTTACGTTTTAAGCTACTTTACACTGTCTACAGGAATTGTTGATTCTTGGGCAGCAATGCTTATGGGAGTCTTGGCTGGCTCAGTACCATGGTACACTATGATGGTTTTACACAAAAAAATAAAAACTATTAAACGAGTCGATGACACTTTAGGCGTGTTGCACACCCATGCGGTCGCAGGTCTTTTGGGAGGCTTCTTATCGGGCATCTTAGCCAAACCAAACCTTGTAAACTTGTTCTACGATTCTGAAAAGTCGAAGCAAGGTCCAGGCTTGTTATACAGCATAATCAACACCAATGAGGTGGTTCATGTCCATGATGGGATCAAGCAAATGGGTTACCAAATCGCGGGTGCAATGTTTATTGCAACATGGAACATTGTAGTTACGAGTCTTGTATGCATATTCGTGAGCCGGTTAGTTGACTTGAAGATGCATGAAGACGATCTAGAAATTGGAGATGATGCGGTTCATGGTGAAGAGGCGTATGCCTTGTGGGGAGATGGTCAAAAGCATCCGCCACTACGTTCGCCTAAAATTCCTGCGTTGTTTTTTCGTCGTACATGAGCTTAAATTTGGTTTTAAATGGTTTGGAACGTTGCTTACTTAGGATCTGAGTTTCAGATCATCAGTGTTAAATATGATAGAGCATTAAACATAAAGTGGTAAGAGTTTCTATTTGAAACTAGTAGCTAGTATCAAAAAATGTCTTCTTATGTAAAATTATATGTTTTATTATTTTTTTTTTACAAAGTGGTTTGGTTTTGAGTTCCTTTATACGATGTGTCATAATTTGTGAGCTCAATATTGTTTTTTCTAATTTTATTTCTTAAATACTATTATTTCACCTTTCTTTTTTCAACTTCTCTTATATAGAGAAAGTTATATCGAGGAAATGTTTTTATACAGGTGATTCTTATCCTATAAATAGCCTTAAATGTGAAAAGTGAACGATTATATATATTTTTTATTTTATTTTTAACATTATTGTTAATCATGTATTTTAATACTAATATTTAAAAAAACTAGTGTAGAGTAATTACGTAAATACTTTTGTAGAGTAATTACATAATTACTCTACTAAACTTGGTAATTACTCTAATGACGTTAATTACGCTAAAAAGGTTTTTTATATATATTATTAATCTAGAAAGCATGTTTAAGCAGATGAAAAAAAAATCGTCCTTCATTTCTCATGTTTAGTAGGTTAAACTCATTTATATTTAATTTTTACTCTTCTTATATATTTCACCTTTTTTTCCCCGGCTCATATTTTCCCAAACTCTTTTAGCCCGTCTTCTTGCCATTGTATCTAAATTTACCTTTTGTTTTAATGAAATCCATGATTCAACATTCATAAAAAAAAGTTTATAACTTATAAATCCTATTGTTAGCTATTGATATATATTTTCTTTATTCAATTCGCATTAATGTATTATGCATTAGTTTCCCACCTACTTTAACAATATATAAAAAACTATTTATAGGTAACGTTTTTCTTCCGTATTGAATACACTATCTATGCATAACGTGATCACTACATCGATCCCAAAAGCTCTTGAAAAATTAACATTTTTTTTTATAAATTAAAATATAAAACCACTAGCTTTTATCCCGGGAGTGTCCCGGGTTTTGAAATATCTAGTATAACATAATAAAATATCTAATATGACAACATAATTAATGATTTGACAATATATTATTATTATTATTATCATTATTATTATTATTTATTTTAAACAAATTTCTGCCATAAGTTCTCATATTCAAATATAAAAAAAGGTATGAAGTTATGTTTATCGTTTGTGATTTATTAGTAAAGTAAAATATATTTGAAAACAAAACCCCACAAAAATAGTTGGTTTTTTTCTCCGTTTTTTATATAGCACTATGGTACTCGTTGGAAAGATAATAAAACGCTCGTTAATTTGGTGTAATTTTTTTCTTTAAAAAATCTCGTATATAAAAGATATTAACGTTTAAAAGTTATGGGAGGAAACATTAGAGAGAAAATTTAATTTTGTTTTTAAATTCTTATCTTTTCCTAAAATAATTATAATATATATAGATTTATTAAAAAAACTCAAAAATTAAAAAATTCTACATGATGCCACGTGGCACATTCAAGGAGGGGTTAAGACCTCCATTGAATGCCACATCATCAAAGTTCAATTCTTATTCTTTTATTATAAGTTATAGATTTTTTTGTTACAAGCTAGAAAAATGATCTCCAAATATTTTTAAGTCTTGCAATCTCAACGAATACAATTTAATAGGATAGTTAACAATTTATTTGCCACACGCTTTTACTCTTAAACAGTGTTACTTGTTAATCGTGGATTGACCGTAAAGGCTCTAGACAAATTAACTAAGTAAAACTTTACTATCGCATCCGCAGTTTCTTTGGTAAAACGATGCATCAACCAACATAAAAAAATTAATAAAAAAAAAACTGTTTTTAAATTGAGATTTAGATCGCTTAATTACGATAGCAATTTATATAAGGCTTTCCTTTCAACAAAATCTTTTTGAAGACAAATCAACGTTATTAACTAATTCAAGATTTAAAAATAAAACTAAAAAACGGTGGCTAATTAAGGATATGACATACATAAAAATAAGTTAAACTGCTCACTAAAAGAAATAACATAAATGGTTCGAATAATCTTCAACAAGAAGATTTTTCCAGCATATTTTTAAATCTTGACAACAGACACACTTTGAAATAAGAGTTTCGGTAACACCCAACCTCTCAAGTCAACTAACATTGTATGTTTTGCTCATGACAAGAAGTTACAAAAAATGTGTGACCAAGGTAGGGTGGCAAATCGTGTCCCTAACAGGTTAACAGGTCTCTGACGCGCGCGAACAAATCAAGTTCTAAACATGAACACGACTCGTTAACTCATTTATATCTCATGTTTATAACACAGTTTTATGTTTTATGTACCAAAAAAGGGAAATGAAAGATTTTTGCCTCTTAATTCTAAGTATTAAAAAAAGTCAAAAAATCAAATATTGTACTTTTTCAGTCAAACAGGTCTTATCGTGTCTTAACAGGTTACCCATTGCCAGCCCTTGGCAAGGTGGGAACTTTCCAAAGGGCCACCATCATGTATGACTCGGTATCTCACTCGTGTTGACGGAAAACAACATAATAATGTAATATTTGTCTAATTAAGGTATTAAATGCTCACTCTTAACCATGCCTAAAATCTTGAAGTTATTATCCAAAGAAGTGTTCAACTTCGTGCTTTATAAGATGTCCTTCAAATGGTTGAAAAACTTGAAAATGGTACTCAAAATCGTGAAATAGGAAAATTGTTGTCAGGGGTCCGCGGTTGGTCGTGTAACAACTATTGATGCTCAGAAACATATGGTCGTCGAATAAACACGGGATCACTGCCATTGTTAGTGAGAATACTGAATGACGATCACTACGATCTTATTAAGACATGAAGAGGTGATCACTACATTATAAATAAGTATAGTAAGTCACCACCTTGATTGATAAGTTCTCAATGAAACAAATTCATGGTGAATACCAAAAAAGTGGATGTAAGTATGGTTTCTTAGCTCCACAACCACCTTTTTCATTGGGGTTGGTGGCCCAATTGTAGAAGCAAAGCTTTTAGGAACACCTAAAGGGGAGGTTATGAGTTCAAGTCCTACAAGGAGTAAAAATTTGCTGTTAAAAAAAAGTATGATTTCTTAGCATATCCACTTACAACAACATCCAGTAAATCCCACAAATAGTAGAGCTATTGGTAGGGTCTGGTTTAGGAGGATGGGATGTAAGCAAACCTTACCTCTACCCTTAGGGATAAAGAGACTGCTTCCAGAGAAACTCTATGCTCAAAACAAACAACGAATAAAAAAAACTACTCATAACATCACAGACATTGAAAACAGTGCACTGAGAGAATAGACAACTATACCACCATAAACAATCTATAAACAAACATACAGACAGACAAATATATGTAAAATCCACATAACGCGAAAGCACACGTAAGACCATACGATACACCTAAAATGCATTTTCCCATATCCTAATATAGTCTTTGGCCTTAATCTTATGCCTCTATAAACCCCTATCATGGACTATGTCCTCAGAGAGGTGCAACCCCGGTAAATCTTGTCTAACCCGCTCGTCCCAAGACAATTTTGGCCTGCCACTCCTCGTCCTCTCTTCCACAATGAGACCTTCTACCACTCTAACTTGCTCAGTCAACTGTCTCCTCTTCACATGCCCAAACCATCTCAACTTCCCCTCTTTTATCTTATCCGAGATACTAGCTACCCCCAATCTATCCCTGACAGCCTCATTTCTTATCATGTCCAACCGTGTGTGTCCGCACATCACTTCAACATCCTCATCTCAGCTACTTCCATCTTCCATGCTTGCATTTTCTTGATTGCCCAACAGTCAGAGTCATGTAACATAGCCGGTCTAATTGCTACCCAATAAAATTTTCCCTTTAATTTAGTTGAAACATTCTGTCGCACAAAATCCTAGTAGCTGCTCTCCACCTACACCATCCAATCTGGATGCGGTGGGCTATATAGTTATCTATCTCTCCATCTCTTTGTACAAACGATCCTAGATACTTAAACTTAGTTACCTGCGGAACCAGTTGTCCCTGAATGGTAATCTGAGTGCCCTCATCATTGCCCACACCATTGAAGTCACAGTATAAGTACTCCGTCTTAGATCGGCTAATCCTTAAACCTTTACTTTCTAGCGCTATATGTCACTCCTCTAGCCTCGCATTCAAGCCTAGTTTACTCTCGGAGACTAACACATTATCGTCTGCAAACAGCAAGCACCACAAGACCAACTCCTGGATTGACTTTGATAACTCGTCTAGGACAACCGCAAACAGGAAAGGGCTCAAGGCAGACCCCTGATGGAGCCCTACTTCTACATGGAAAGATTTTGTATCTCCTACAGGCGCCTAAACGCTAGTCTCAGTCCTAACATACATATCCCTAATTAGGCCTATATAATTTCCAGAAACCCCTCTACTCTCAAAACTGTCCCGAATTAGTGTATGAGGCACACTGTCATATGCCTTTTCAAGGTCAATGAACACCATATGCAAATCTCTCTTCTTCTCCCTATTTTTTTTTCCATCAATCTCCTAAGGATATGTATTGCTTCTGTGGTAGACCACCCTGACATGAAACCAAATTGGTTAACCGTAACCTGAGTTTCTCTTCTAAGTCTAGACTCGATTACCCTCCCCCATAATTTCATAGTATGTCCTAGTAGTTTAATCCCTCTATAGTTCCCACAACATTGGGCATCTCCTTTGTTCTTATACAAAGGTATTACCACACTAGTCCTTCATTGATCTGGCATTCTTCCATATTTAAAAATAAGATTGAATAAGTAGTTAGCAATTGGACTTCTTCTTCTCCCAAACACTTCCACGCCTCAATCGGTATGTTATCCGGCCCAACCGCCTTAGCCCTTCCCATCTTATTAAGTGATGCCTTTACCTCTCCCTGTGATATACGTCAGCAATAGCAATTATTCCTTTGATGGGTTGTCATTTCCTTGTTTGTAATCCCTCCTGTTGTTGAATAGATTATAGAAGTACGTTTGTCATCGCAACTTAATGTCATGTTCCCTAAGTAGTTAACTCGGCCGATATATCGGTGATATATCACCGATATCTCGGTTATCGGTTATTAACCGATATGTTGGTACCGATATGTTGACCGATATTTTGTACCAATATTATCGGCGACATTGGACGATATTTGACCGATATTTTACCGATATTTGACCGATATATCACCGATATTCCCGATATTGGTGTTTTTCTTCTTAGCTCTTCCATTTTTCTTACTTCTTACAGTTGTTAGTATTGCTTTAAGTCTTAATTGTTAATAATTAGTGTTAAATAATAGTGTTTTAAGTCTTAACAAGTTCCCACTTGCTACAATTGTTAGTGTTTTGCAAGTTATAAAAGGTTAATTTATTAATGGTAGGAGAGTATATTGAATTGTTAGTGTTAAATTGCTAAATGTATGGATTTTGCATGATGTAAAAATTGCCGATATCCCACCGATATCTCACCGCGATAACCTATATCTCAAATATCGGTCCTTCCCCGATATCCGATATTTTACCTCATTAACTGCTTAGCATGTTCCTTGACTAAAACACGTCCATTCTCTCCCTTTATAAACTTCACCACCCCTAAGTTATGCCTCCTACGCTCCCTGGCTTTTGCAATCTTAAACATATCATGCTCCCCCTCTTTTGTTTCCAGGCGTTCGTACATCCGTTTGTAAGCTGCGTTCCTCGCTTCCGTCATTGCCTTCTTCGCCTCCCTCTTTGACTGTTTGTATCTCTCCCTCAAAGTTGCTTGTTCCTCCTCATCTGCGCACCCCAAAAGATCTCTAAAACACCCTAGTTTATCCCTTATTTTGGCGTAAACCTCCTCACTCCACCACAATGACTCCTTATGCCCACCCACTTTTCATGTTGTCATTCTCAAAAGATCTCTAAAACACCCTTGTTTCTTGTTTCTTAGCATCCACTTAAACACACTAAATCGTGTGTTTCATGTTTTATTTTATTTTTTACTTTAAAGTAACAAAAAAATGTTTTCTTTACAAATACAACATACAAGTTCTTTGAAAAGTATATTTATAATTATTAACATATTCACCATTTTGTTTTTACCCACGGGTTCCTTTCCTCCTGTCTCTTCCAACAATTTTTCTCACTCATCTCTCACTATATGTACTCATTCAGTCATTTGTCTCTCATATGCAATATGCATGCTACGTACATATGTACTAGATCTATAATTATCATTGTTGACTTGACTATTAGAGACTGATCAGTCTGCTTAGGAGGATGAAGAACGACTCCGTTGGATCATAACGAAGACCATGATCCAAAAGAATCTCCTTTCAAACACTTTACTATTTGAAGAGATATCTACCCGCGCGTGCGCGCAGCCCAGATCTCCTGCGACATACATCAGGCTGATCAAATAAGGCTTCTAGAAAGTCGCGTAAGTTTCCTAACATATGCCAGCTATGACCCAACATAGAAATTAAAGGACGTGCAGCCAATCAGAAGCTGTCATTCCCTGTTCCATGATCTCCTGATAGGTACGAGGTACATGAAAAGACAGAAAAGACGATTGCAAAAGACAAGTGGCCAATCACAGAAGGACAGCAACAAGGCTCCAACATTTGTCAAACCTGTGATACCCGCGCGAGACAACTGTCATTCCCCAATAAGCCAATCACAATACACTTTCCAAGCCTATAAATACCCTTGTCCCCAATCGGAGAAGGGGATTCGGTCATTAATTTACAAACTCTTAGAGAATTCTTGTAGTAGCTTAGCAAGAAAGATTATAGTCAAAACATTTGTATTCGCTTATATACGAGTCTTGTGTAATCATTCAGTCAACTATCAATAAAATATCTCTTCTTGTTGCTCGTCTATACAGGTGTTTAACCAATGTTACTTCCCTATTATAGACCCAAGAACTCCTAAAATATATATTACAAACAATGAAACAAACCATTTTATTATTCTAAACCTATATATATATTTAATATTTATGTTGGATAATTCATTCTTGATTTAATTCTTAAACGATTTTTTTTCTTTATAGTGGCGTGTTTATTTTGTTGTGTTGTCTAATTTAAACGTAAATAAAATACTATCGAACTACATATTATCTCAATTATTCTTATAGCCAAATTTTATAAAAAAAAAATCAATTATCATCTATTCTTTTTTGTGTCATTATAAAAAGGTGGTTGGAGACTAGGGACGCTGAAGAATATATCATAAAGGAAGAAACCACCAAAAGTATTCAATCCACTCGGTTCAACAAATTCCTGTCTACCAAATAAAAGGACACCGCCATCATATGTCTTTTTATATTCTAAATTAATTAATTAATAATAATAATAATAATCATATATTCCTTTATAGTACACAAAAATCAAATGGCAGCCAGTCAGTCAAGGCCGTTCTATCATATTATATTGATGAATATAATATCACAAGTTTATAACATGGAGTTTTTTGCAAAAATGGGGTTTTTTCCCAACTTTTTTGTGTAAATTGTAGGTGTCAGAAAAGGATTTTGGAAATAGGTATTCCCGCAATCTTAGATTGCGGGATTGATGATGTGGATTTCCAGCTAGGACGAACGTTGAGGAGCTGCTGGTGGGTTGTAGCTTACGTGGAAGACCCGCAATCTTAGATTGCGGGACAGAGGAAGGGTCGAGGGTATGGTATATTATCACCGGAGAGTTGTCCGGCGGAGGTGATTGTTGAGCATTAGTCATCGATAATACGGGTTGGTTAAGTGTGGTGACAAGGGGTAGGGTGTTGGGTTGTTGCTGGTGATGTCGCTGGAGGAGGAACTCTGCTAAAGAAGATGACCAGCTCCGGTCATCGCCTGCTCGTCTTCCTCTTCCCTCACTTCTCTCTCTCATCTCTTTCTTTTACGACTTGTACAGAAGAAGTGGAGGTTTTTGTTTGTTCAATGAATATGGTATCTATATGTAATATTTATGGTGCATGAACCCATGATAAGATGAGAATGAGGATTGATAGGTGGATGGATGTAATCACTGTATTATATGTGTGTAAGTTTGAAGCATGAGCTGTACTAACTTTCCAAGAAAGTCACCTATGGATATGGATGTATGATGTTCCCGTACCAATCCCGCAATCTAAGATTGCGGGTCTTCCACGTCACTTGTAGCCTCTCGTCCAGCTCCTCAACGTTCGTCCTAGCTGGAAATCCACATCATCAATCCCGCAATCTAAGATTGCGGGAATACCTATTTCCAAAATCCTCTTCTGACACCTACCATTTGTGCAAATTTTGTTAAAAAAACCACCATTTTTGCAAAAAACTCCATAACATGCTTAGACTAATTCCAACAAATAAAATTTTAAAAAATGTATATTAAAAAAAAATATCATCTAGTTCCTATCTGATTTTACCAAATTTACTTCTATATTTGGTACAAAAATAAATGCATGTATATATAATTGAATACCACATTATCTATATTAAGAAAGTTGGTAACTTTTAAAATAAATCGTCATTAAACAATAAATATCGACCAACCAAAGTCTAAAGTGTGTGTATATGTGTGTGTTTATATTGAAGGTTGATGACTACTTGCTTCCAAACATGCAATAATAATAATAATAATATCTATAAATTAAGACTTGAAAAAAGAACTCCAAAGATAGTTGTTCCTTACTTCATTTCATATAAGTTTTATAGTTAGTAAGGCTGGTCTTGCTGCATGCACTAACTTTTGAAGTAACAAACAAGAAACAAAAGCAAACAAAACCATATAAAGGTTGAAAAACTCATCTGTGAACTTCAAACTCGACCCATCTTCGATCTGTTTGATTTGTTTGTCAAGAAAAGCTACGAGGATAGTACGCGGTAGGCGCCCACTTGCCATGATTTCCATCATTCACTGCCTCATGTGAAGGTAATGAAGTTTGCAAGCTACCATTGCCATATGGATTAGCAAAACTAAACGCATGTG
The DNA here is from genome assembly GCA_030844895.1 of Ambrosia x helenae. Lineage (NCBI taxonomy): Eukaryota > Viridiplantae > Streptophyta > Magnoliopsida > Asterales > Asteraceae > Ambrosia > Ambrosia x helenae. The sequence goes on along the minus strand of JAUTDX010001593.1, from coordinate 9,390 downwards.
TTTCCTTAAACATATGATCATGATGATCATGACCTTCGTTGTCAGACGAATCATCAATAAAGATTATCTCCTTGGTGGCAGTATTATTATTATTATTTTCCATGGTAGTAGACTTTAAGCCAGAATGACTTTTCGAGTCATTTGGCGAGTAGAGGTTAAAGGGTTGAATCATGGAGCCATTTTGATTATGGCTAAAGGTAATGTGAGTCTGTGGAGGATGACCATAGAATAATGACTCATGGTTTTCGTTGTGAAATTTCTGAGGCTGTTGATATTGACCCATTGGACTCCAACAAGGCGGTTTGGCTTGTTCGTTATCTGTGTTGACCACAGTCAAGTTCTTCCCATCAGCCTAAGTACAGGCGTGGTAGGAGTTACAGTAGGCGGTTTGACCATCTCAGGTGGTGGTAATGTTAGGAGGTTGGCCAAAGGAAACAACTCGGACGTCAGCCTGTTTGACTCAGTAGTCCGTCCCAAATGTTCCGTTGGAACAGCTGATTCTTGGCGATATGAAGCAAAATTGTTAAAGAAAGCACCTTCCTTTCTAGAGCAACAGCAAGGCGTCGGACGCTTTTCTTTAAAGCTTGCATCAACTGATCTCAAATCACTTGTAATATTATTATTATTCACAGAATTCCTATCAAACCTTGCAGATAACTTGTCAGCACTTCTTGCAAAGCTGGGACTTGAGACAGTTGAAATCGATGAGCCAGATATGAAGTCTTGGTTCATGAAATCGTGTTGACGATGGTCTTCACTTGATTGAACCCTACTCATGGTGGTCAGTGACGAATTGCCTTGCTGTTCTTCTTCAGAACCCATATCAGCGCCGGGCTAGGTGGCAGGAAGGACCCAGGAGGCCCGGGAATAGGTATTGGATCCACCTCATCAAAGTAATTTCCTTGCTTTTCACTGGTATGCTCCATAATAATGTCATCTAGAGTGCGTTGCTGCTGCGAGTCAAACTTGTTATCCAGTTGACTTATCATCTTCGAAAATTGGTTATCCATTGAATTCTTCAAACCCATAAAACTCGGCTCAATACCAATATAATCTTCAGTTCTAGCAGATTCTGAAGCAATCTCAAGTCCTTCAGAAGAAGAATCATCATTTGAACTCTTCGAAGTCATGGATTTCTTCGTTTTGACTTCCACATCATTCGTCATCTCAAAAGACATTTTCTTGCTCGTATCTTCTTCCGTTCTTGATTTTTGTTTTTGTTTCGAACAATCTTGAGATTTCCCAAGAGCTGAAAACTTCCTTTTCAAATTAAGCAACTTTGATCCATCATTATGTTCGCGTCTTGCTGGCATTGATAAACGCTTTTTCAATGAAGACAATGTGCTCCCCTTTGAGCTAATAGGACCCTCACAACCATCATCATCATCATCATCCAAAAGGGTGCCTTCTTTTCGTCTTGTATGCATTGGAAATCGCTTCTTTGCAGCACCAGTTCTCTTCGAACACGCCCATGGTGACCTTGTGACAGCCAAATCATCCATCTGCTCATTTACCTTAGCTTTAATGGGCTTTGCACCTCCATCTCGATCTTCTTTCTCGCAACTTTCTTTAATGGCAACATTTTCTTTTCGGCCACTTTCCGTCTGTTTATCAACAATCTAAACGTCATATTTCAACAAACTTTACATTAAACTAGATGTAAAAAGATTACAATAGTGAAGAATCTTACCCTTTTGCTTAACTTTTTGCTCTTATGACTAAGCTTCAAAATTTTCTTGCCATTTTTCTGTATGTATGCTTTCTTGTTCTTCTTCTTAATGACAACTTTACTGCCTTTTCTTCCTTTCTGTAACACCCGCGCTTCATCTTCATCTAAATTACTGACTTTGGGCATTGACAAGATCCGAACTTTTTTGCCATTTTTGTCAATATAAACAGCACCTTCATGATCAGCAACCTTAGGAATATAAGTTGGTTTTTGTGGCTCTTTGTTCTTTTCTTCTGCTTGAAACTCAAGTTCTTGATCAGGAAAACTCGAAGTAGTAGCCAATTGGCACCATTCCTTCTATCAAGCTCTTCAATTGTACAATGATGAGCCGTCTTATATACATCCACCATTAACCTCATTTTCCGCGGTTTAACTCCTCTATGTTTAACCCTTTTTATTTTAAGATCTGCAATACATTTCATACTTGATTCCTCAGATAAACAGCTGTCAATGTGTGCGTTTAACGTCGTGTTTGAAGATGATGAAAAACTCTTGCAAACCGGGCAAATTTTAGAAGCCGCGGTCTCTTCAGTCGATTCTACACCCAAATTCAGTTTCATAACCAACTTGAACTTCTTAACTATAGGTTGACTATTTGACTTTGTGTGATCTAAGTCTTCTTCAATATAACATTGAGATTTATCATTTCTTTTACCATCAATACTGCTTATGGTTTCTTCATTAGGCGAACGATTTTCAACGGCGCATACGCTAATAGATGGATAATTCCTCACTGAATCAAGAGACTGAAAAGGTGGCAATAGATTTTTCACACCATAATTTAAGCAAAGTTGCAAGCTTTTATCAGAAAACGGCCAATTACGCGCTATATCCTTGCTTCTTGACTCAAAAACATAATCTCTGCAGGGTTTTCAACAACATAATTAACCATATACATCAACCATAATCCAACAATACATGACAAGATTAAACCATTCTAAATAAATGAATGAACTCCTATATCATATGCAGACTACAAGAAGCAAAAACCATCACACACAAATTTAAGAATCCAAGAATAAGTTAGTTACTATGGTAGGACATAAAATCATGCCTACAAAGGTAGATGATCCAAAAATATAATGACCCTCTAACTTGAGGTGGGCAAGGATGACATTTAAGATAATGGTTTGGGCAAAATTGTCAAACTAAAAAAATAAAAATCCCATCTTGATTGGAATAAAATCAATATTTTTTTAAGAAATCTGTGCTACTGGTCAAATAAAGCCTGAATCACACAAATCACCAAGTAACAAAGATTTGATACAGTAAAAAGATGTATTGAGATAAACTAGAGTCATGAAAGAATTATCTATTAAACAAAATATAATCAAAATATGTTCTTTACCTTATTGAGAAATTGGGAAATAAGTTGTTGGTATCCTCAAGATTCTCAACAGTATTAGTCTTTAGCAGATCTATGTCAGAAACAGAAGCAAAAGCTTCATGAGAAACTTGTAGTTGTTGTTGAAGTTTTTGATTATAAGATGATGAAGGATCTGGTAATGGTTGTTCATCAAAGGATATCATCTGCTACAGTTTATCTTCTGTCTTCTTGTACTGTCTAAAACAGTCACAAGAACTCTCCTCTCTAAAAACTTCAAATTAAGCATCCAAATTATTACCTGATTAACAGATAACTCCAAGTTATACAAACCAGTTTTGTCATCATGTATAGGCTGCACAACATGTGAATAAAAACATGATAGAGATTAGAGATAGGTGTGTGTTTTGACTACCAAAAGTACTAGTGGTAGATTCTAGACCTTCTAGATAATAAAAGACTATATTTTATGTGATCTTGAAGCAAGAAAAAAAATTTTGTTTTTATTTATTTATGCAAGTCTGATTGAACAAGAAAAGAACAATAATAGTTAGGAAAGATCCAGAATTAATCCATAAGTGAAAGTCTCAAAACTTTAAGATAAAAAAAAAAAAAAAATCTCATCTTCAAAAACTGTTATTTTATGTGAAGTCTTCCGGTTTTTAAGCAGATATATTAACCCTCTAAATCTAAAAAAATAAATCTTTAAAACCAATACCATTAGCATTCACATCATCCAAAAACAAAACAAACAAATTTGATGACTTAAAATCAAGACTTAGGGGTGGGGGTGAGTGTTCAAGAATCAAGATAGGGACTTTATTCAAGAATATTATACAACATGCTTAGCTTGTGAATTTTTATAAAATCAAAAGATTTAAGAAAATGATTTGATCAATTGGGTGTGATGAGGAAAGGATAATTAGGAAGATATTAATTAAAGGCAGATTGTTTAATCTTATGAGTCATGTTAGTGGTAGAACAAGACACAAGACAGTATAATAATATCATTGAAAAGAACAGTTGAGTTTATGATTGAAATAGTACTCAAATCACTTGATGAAAAAATAAATTTAAAAAACTCAAAAACCATAAAAAAGATCATAAAATCATGAACCCAAAACCTTATTAAACTTAATAAATTTCAAGAAGCATAAAGATGCAATATTGATAAGAACTCAAGAAAGAAAACAAACCCATGAAAGATTAATTAATTAAATGAGATGAAAACAAACAAACAATAAGGAAAACAAATGAAAGGAATTAAAAAACATAAATAAAGATGCAAACCTGAAGATGTAAGAAGGTTGGTTAAATAATAATAATATAAGCAAATAGAATTATTAATGCAAATATAGAAAAACAAGGAAGTGAAGGAGATAGATAGATCAAAAGGAGGTGAGGTATCGTGTTCATCTCTCAACCAAAAAGCAAAACTTGTACCACTGATTCATCTCCATACGTGAATGTGTGTGTGTAGTGTGTGAGAGAGAAAGAGAATGAGAGAGAGAGTGTTTGTGTGTGTGTGTTATGGGGACTCTACAAAAGCTGTCTAATCTTATACCTGCCCTACAACGCATTATTTTCTTCATTTTTTTTTCTCCACTTTATTGGTGATTTTTATCATGGGCTTATGTGAAATGTCACTTCTGCCCCCTTTTCAAGTACGTATTAACAAATGACTACTCTCTAGTCTCTAGTCTCTCCACACTTTGCTACTTGACAGGAACTCTACGTCTCAATGTTGACAATCGAAAACACCCTTATTCAATGCCTCTAATTTATTTTTTTATTTTATTTATATATAGGAATAAAACGAGTAAATTACTTTTTTTTTTCACGTGGTTTGAGTTTAATTCATAGTTTAAATTATCTATTAGATTTTTTTGGATTTTTTTATATATAAAGAACAAATTACATAATGATAGCAGTTAGACGGGCAATAAATTGTGTCGTCATCCATTTCTGAATAACAATTTCTTGCCTTGAGGGTCGAAAAGTTGTTGTGGATCACTCACTGAACTCTTGTCAAGAACCAAACACCTTCGGTGCTAAGAAACCGAATGTGTCAAAGGCTAAAGAAACGAAAGCATACTGGTCAAATTAAGGTTGTTAAACCGAAAAAAAAAACATCAATGATTGGAGCTATAAAGATAGAAAATATATGAAAATATGAATGGTTCAGTTCGGTACCATACCATACGATACCAAACTGATACCGGTACTAAAAATCGGCAAATATTGGTATCGATACTGAAACTACTCAGTACGGTACGGTAGCGATTCGGAATGGTATTTAAAGGTAATTCTAGCTAAAATACTTGTATTGTACCGAAGTGAAAAATGGCAAAAGTGGGTACATAATTGGTACAAAAAATGTACCGAAGTGAAAATGTCATAGTACAAAACCACCCTGACATAGTATGGTATAGTATAGTTATAAAGTTGCTAATTTAACAATGTCTTTTATTTTATTTTTGAAAAAATTACTAAATCAACAAAATATTGCATAAAAATGTTTGTAAAACAAAACAAAATAGTAAATCTTTCTATACTCTCATATAGACCTATATGCATCGTATTGAGACATCCTATATGTCTTGTATTGGCTAATACGAAGAAATGAAGTATTAAAATAGATTTGGAGGAGAGGTGTTTGTCAATAGATTTAACCTTCTTTAAAAGACTATGCTATTCTATATTTATCTGTGTGTTGTGTGATCTTCGATCCCCCGATTGGATCGGGGGCAAACGCTTACGAAAAGATCGCTTGGATTTATTACCTCCTTCAAAATTTTCATAACTTATTCATTGAAATGAAAATGTGTTAGCGCAGTTTATAGATCCTTAGATGTTTTATTCACATAAATTCATAAGGATATGTATTATCATTAGTTTTATCTATGTTACCTTATTAAGGAGGAGAGATGGTTAAGATAGTCATTTTACCACCATTTTAAGATGGGAGTTGAAGGGTTCCTTAACAAATATCTAATCTTTAGCCATTTTCTTCCCTTTATACCCCTCATGTACAAGTACAACATGTAATGCCAATAGTAGATGTGTAATACACACTTTATCTATACTATCTATAAAAGAATTTTTAATTTATAAATCTTATATACATCTGTACAATAAAAATGATTTCTTTGATGCAAACTTTTCTATCTACTTTTCTTCTTATTTTCATTGTTTATTTTCACCGAAATGCATGCTTACTTCAAAAATAATACTGTTAAAAGATACAAATGTGTGGTTAACTTTAACCAACGAACATATGTTTTTAAAAACCAATTGAATAAGTTAATAACGTATATTACCGGTACTGCAACAAATAGAAACGATGCCAAATGTTCACTTGGTTCTCTGATAGTTTTAGTGTCTAAATTCATGTCTCATTGATAGTTTTGATAGTTATATTTCAACTTACAAATATTTTACTCTTATTTATATAAACACGTTGATTGCTATATAGAGTACGATTACCGTACTGAATTGAACCGATGCTAAACAAAAGCCCGCTGCAACGCGCGGGGCATATTACTAGTATGAACATAAGACTATGTTTAATGTATTAAATTGTTGTAACAACTTACATGGTCTCTTCCTTTTCATGAGAGCAACTATGATTACGTTCACAAGTTGCTTGAAACATTTTATTTACAACAATTATTCGGAGTTCTAATCCGTACATTATTTAATTATTTTTTTGTCATCAAATAGTGTTGGAATACAATATAATTATTTGGAAATGCTTCTTTTGCATGAAATCTCGTTATTGCTCTTGAAAAGAAAAAGATACTTAAGAGGCAAAATCATATTTAAACGCCAGCCATTAAATAATGGTTGTAAAAAGTAAAAACAAGCGGATTATAATCAACTTCACTAAAAAAATTACTGTTAGGTTGTCCGTTGTGAGCGTTAACCATTAGTCTTGTCGACACTTTCAGGCGCTAAACACCAGCCCGGGGCGCCAAGGGCACCCTCGTGATTCAGTTAACTGGCGTTAGGTAAATATTGAACGTTGGAATGCTGTAGAAATTGAGAAAATAGGACTGTTGTAAAAACATTATATAAACCATTTCTCATAATCAAATTTCACACAAACTCAAACCAACTCTCTATTTTCTTTACAATTTATCATAAGAAAAAATAGATACCCACCCGACTCTCCATCTAATCAAAATGCAAAAAAGATTTGATTGTTGTTGTGGTTCGAGCAGGCTTACAACTTTTAATCGGTCAAGCCAAATGGCAACCATTAATAAGACGTTCTCCTCTAGAAAGAGATCGTGATGCCACTCACAACCTACTTGAAAACTATTATTTTCTAAAAATCCGCTTTATGATAACAAAATTTCCAGTGTCAATTTTGCATGAGTCGCCAACAATGATTTAGAATGCACTTATACATTTTTCAACAAAGGAAAGATGCGTGACGTAAACTAGGTTTTTCTCCATTGCAGAAGTACACATCGGCGATTCATCAAATGGCGTACGACAATGATTCATAGGACGAGTATCTAAAAAATGTGGAGAGTCTTCAAAAATTTTATTAATAACTTCATATGAGAAATTGAGAATCCATATATTTAAGCTTAATGACTTCACCAATTGACAACCCCCATAACTAGATCACTGTTGTTGAAATGCTTCTAATAAATTAGAAACGATGTTTCTTCTCATCAAAGGTTCTAGTTCCATCATGTACAAAGATAGAAAGGGTATAAACAATTAAACATAGGCATAAAAAGCAAATACGCATGTGCATGTGTACAAGACAAAGACATCGATCTAATAAATGGTACTCCGTATAAAATTAAGCAATGACGTCAACCACTCATAGACATCATGATTAAGATACATTAACAACTAAACATAACTCTAAAATAAAAAGATCTGCAGGAAAGGCATCAAAGGTAAGTAATGTTGGGCCGCTTCTTTCTTTCCGCCGTTGTTGGTTTTTGCTTTTCATGTGCATGTCTCGGATGCTGGTAAATTTACTTATATATCTACCGTCTATCGACTCACAAGGGACATGGTGTAGTGATAGGCCGCCTCAAACACTCTACGGGTAAAAAATAAAAATCTACTATGCTTTCTTCCCTTGTACATAAACTATACTTTTTTTTTTGCATTAAACTTTATATTATCATTCATAAACACATAAACGCGACTAATTACATCAAGATAGCGGGCAGGCGGGCAACAAGCTGTGCCGCCACCCCTTTCTGGATGGCAAACCCTAACCTACAGCAACAGATTTGTCACCCTTTTGAATTAAACGAAGATTGTCACAAAAGGTTTTGAACACGTTTAACCGAGCTAGGTGTTGCAAAAAGTGGCTTCAAGGGCAAGCCAGATTTCTCGAGCCATGGATAAACCAACAATAACCGAAAGTGCCTCTTCATCTATTCTACAGATGAAAGATTCAAATCCTTCAAGGGTATGTATTGGTTGTTAATAAAAAGAAATTATAATTTTTTTTTAACCATCCATCGACCAAATCTCTTTAGTCTTTCAGTCTAGTACTAGTAGTATCATGATATGTTACAAAAGCATTTATTCTTAAATGGGTTAAGGTTCTAATTTCCTGATCAAATATTGGTACGTATAGCTTTAGAAATAGGTTAAGAGAGTGTTTGCAACCGTTCTAAAGCAAAGATCTACCATTAGCCAAAATGGCTTGCAGTCTAATGGTATTTATGTATTGTACATTTACATAATAGGATTTCTTCCTAATCGGTTTAGGGTTCTAGTATTATAGTTAACACGTGTCAAGATTTAGCGCATTAGAGGGTGTAGGTTGGCCTTCTAAAAGAAATTTGCCATCCATCACCTTGTAAATCTTATAAAACCTTAGCCCATGTGTAGTGGAACGTCAATTGAGGCATTTATCCAATTTTAGCGCCCAAAACACCACTACGAGGGGGGGCGTTAAGGGGCGCTAAAAATCCTAAAATGAGTGTTCGGCGCTAAGATGATAACGCCATTTCTTCTTTGGTTGATGAGCCAACTTCTTGCAGCCAATCATGTTAAAGGAGGGGGCGCTAAAGTGGATTCCCACTACAGAAGGTCTTAGAAGAACATCACATAGGGATTTCAAATATCTTTATTTATGTAAAAATTATGTCATACCTTTCGTGATTTAAATATGAAATGATGGCGTCTATAGCCTCACTCCTCATGGTGTGGTTGTAACTAACTTTGTGTATTAATATGAGACCATGGTTTAATACCGCTAACAACTAACATTTGAGAAATTTAGCCGTAATAAAATGATAGGGTCTACAATTTAACGCTTGTATTTAGTGATTTCAGTTCGACAGCCTCTCTT
>JAUTDX010001592.1:0-62170 GCA_030844895.1 Ambrosia x helenae | reverse complement strand
TAAGAGATGCCGAATTGAAGGGTGGGGGAAAAGCGCACAAGGTAGCACCGACTTCTGCAAGGCCCATGGTGGTGGGAAGAGATGCTCATGGGGGCAGCCTGGTTCGGAATATGGTATTAATGATGGTGTTTGTAATGCATTTGCCAGGGGAAAACCGGTTTATGCACCTCTCATGGGGCTCTCGTTCAAGATAAACGGGTCCATGGTGGCGCCACCTTGGGAACTCTGGTTCATGAGACCACACCACCCCAACCTAGTCATAATGAAAGAAATATTCTTCCCTCCGGAGAAGACGGTTCAGCTGTGAAAGGGAGAGAGAGAGTGAGGAGGAGAGAAAGAGGGGTGAGAGAGATAGAAAAGAGGGTTCAGGAGAGAGAGAAAGGGGGTTCAGGAGAGAGAAAAGGTCTGTCTCGGGATCAACAACGACACGTGGCGGTCCTCTGTTGGCTGAAATGGGAAGCCTCTCGGGAGACGGTTCAGGCTCTTTGGGAGCCTGTGTCCCGTCTCTCCAAAGAGGGGTCAGAGGTTTATTTTTGCAAAACACCCGGTCAACGGGCTATTTTTGGCCATTTTCCCATAAATGTATCACAGCTTGATAGATAGGGGTGAATATTAAAGGATGATAGTTGATATATAGAGATGGCAATTAATCAAACTCTATAGGTAAACATGAAACATTTGAAATGGGTATTGAGTACGAGAATAGTATTGAAATTTCCTAGGTATTAGTTTAGGTGTTACCTATTCAAAAACATGTTGTCCTTTACCTGAGCTGTGCCTTGATTTAAGATTAGTTTTTATGTCAATTTTAATGGAAATAGATTAGTGCTTAAAAAATTAGAGGAAAACTAGTATTTTGCCCGCCGCTGCGTTGCGGCGGCGCACGACGGGTGAAAACGTTGTAGTAGCACATCAAACGTAAAACATAATGCGATAAAAACGATGCGTAAATGGCATTTATAAAGATTGTAAAAACACATTGCTAAACACGAAACGCGGGTGGTTTCTAACCGTAATCGAACTCTCAGAATAAATATTTAGTACAAATAGTGTTATTTATCAACTTTCGTAAGTTGACGGATCATTGTAAATGAAGGAAAGCACGACTGAATCAATTTAACGCCATTTAAAGCGTGCATTGAAAGCACGTGTTGGCTGACAGAAATATATTTAAGTAGCTCGCTTTAGTCGTGCTTTAAATTACAAACGTAACCGACTAATTTTTGGAATTATTCGTCTAACCGAAGCTAAAGCCGAAGTATATTACGTTAAAACGGGTTTGAAAAACACGTGTCCATCTACCACATATCATTGAACTTTGTTTAAAAAGTTTGAATTCACATTTTTTTAAATCATGAACTAAGAAGCTAGTCATGTTGCTACTATGGTTGTTCATCATTTGATCATCGTCTTCCTCTCTTTAATGTTTTGCTTCAAATTCAGCAGCCCAACATGTCGCTACCTCTGTGCACAGATTTCAAGTTTTATACATTTAATCATTCAATTTTTTTTTATGGATTTTGTTATTAAGATCATAGTGATCTTGTGAATTAGGAGCACCATATCTCTGTCATCGGTCATTTTCTTGCAGCCCTACCAACCACCACCGCCTCTATATCTCTTGCTCAGTGTACTAAACAACGATGTCGGCAACTGCTCATGTACTAAACAACGATGTCGGCAACTGCCACCACACAGCCGACGAAGATCTAATTTGTCCCTCTCTCGACCCTCGTATCTGACCCAGATGAATTCATTATCTGAAAACCAGTTAGAGAGATGAAATGACGACGCCTAATCTTAGTCGTCGACATTACCTAAGCCATGTCGTCGTCGGAACCATACCTGAAGGCGCTCGAGGTCTGATCGTAGTCTGCGTTGGGAAGACTCGTTTCACTGTGATACTGAACCAGCAAGCCGTCAGGTGACACGCAAAATCCTGACGGAATCATCGGCTGCATCACGGTGGCCGTTGGCGAGTGTAGATAAGCATCTTTGGGGTTTCTGTTGTAGTCACAGAGACAGCAAGGAAGACAGTGACATCATGGGAGGAAAAAAAGGGAAAACGTGAGCCAGTCAGATGCTAACACGTGGAGACCTGGTGGCTGGAAGTGATTGGCACCGACTTTCATCTTTAATAGTATGTATAATAAATATGTACAACCCATCATGCATATGGTACAAGAGTACAAAGCATATAACACCTTTGATGCACATGGTACAACACCAAATTGCATAAGTTTGTTTGTAATTTAATACTATATATAATATGCAGGTGCCAAGTGATACAAACGGATATGAAGGTGTGGGGGAATGCGTGGGACAAGGCGAGGCAGGTTTGAAACGGGAAGCTGAGTGGAGAGAGCTATAGACGTAGCTATAAGCTGAGCGAGTAGTGTGAAAACTTTTCCGAACACCATCATGCGACAACCTCCTGCTACTTGACATCTCTTGTTTCATAAATTATATATAATATTAACTAGGTAGTTTCCCCGCGCGTGGCGGCGGGGACGGTGATAATTGGATCTGTTTATGAAAAAAGCTAATCGATCTATATAATGAGCTTAGTACATACAACGCGACATGTTACTAAGCGAAAGGTGTTTTGTTGCAGCCTATGTTTCGCTGTAGTAAACGTATTCTGGGTTATACAAAAAGGTGGGGCAAATTTTTTTTTGCGAAACGCAGGAGTATGTTTAGATTAGCAAAATGTTAGTGCAACCTGATGTTGCTGCAGCCACCCTTCTGTGGCTGTACGTTTTGATGGTTTTTTTTCGAGAAGCGGAGTTTCTATGTATTGTTTCAAACCAGTTAGCCAATAAATCATACACTATTATAAATATACAATAAACAAATACACTAAGTTACAAATATACATAATTCAGAGAGCATTTGTATTAACTTTGTAATTTAAAAAAATCAAGAAAATGAGAAGCAAATTTATGATCAGCATATAGTTAGCTACCTGAATAGAAACACTTGATATACGCATCACTTTCACCAATTTGAAACACCTTTATCACGTGCATCAGCTGCGAATTGATGATATTACATATCAGTACGATCATATTTGTAAGAATTAAGCTCTATTTTTCACTTCTGCCCTATTCTAACTTTCTTTGCTTAGGTTACATCTTACCTGTACATTCCAAACACCACTCAATGCCTCTAACCAACCACCACTAACGTCAACCGTTGTTGTCTGGTGGCTGGAGTTAGTCTCTGCCGCCTGTACCTTAGCTCCCAACAATCGAAACACCAAAAATTCGAACTTTGTATGTTGGAATTGAGTTAGATAGCGAAAAGTAGGGTTAAAAAGCGTTGGATCTTACCTCGTTTCTAGAAACCGTCTTGCATCCTCCGACCTACCACCAATCTTCATTAGAATTTAAATCAACCGAACCGTCATGGCAGCGACTCTTTTTTTTTTCCGTCGTCGTGCAGACACTTGGGTCCCAAACAATCATCGCCACCTCGTTCCCAAAGTTTTTTACGGTGATGTTGGTGAAATGGTGGCCTTGACTTCACCTTTCTCTCCGTCGAATGATGATAAAAAAAGGGGAACGATGTTGAAAGTGAATATTAGAGGACGCGTAGCCTAAAAGACAAGGAATATGAGGTGTTAAAAAGAACTGGTACGTGGCAGGAGATCAAGCTTGTGGAGCTCTTAAATTGAGTCATGGAAAGCCAGAGAGCAACCAAAGGGTTTTGTCTTTGTGGACGTGGGACACTTGGATGACGGGAGATGCAAGACCGCTCATCCACACCAAACATTATTGACACTATTCATGCGGCTTTTGTTTTGATATATAGTTAATTTACAAATGCTTTGGGCTTTAAGCTGTTGTACATCATGCTCAACAAGTGTTTTGTGCATGAAAGGGTTGTACACCATGCTTTTATAGGTTGTACTCTACTTTGTTTTTTTTTCTTTTCTTTTTTACTTTTAACCCTAAAAGTTTCATCTTTTACATTTAACCATTACACTTTTTTACTTTTAACTTTATCTTGTGTATCTTAAAAAGATTTTTAGTTTTACGTTTCAATCCAATTTTTTCAAAGTGCGTATGTAATTCAACATTTTTACCTCTATTTTTTCCGTCAAACGGTTAGACTGTGTTTTAAGTTTAAGTCTAATTTTTTTGCGCATTATCACTCCGCAACGGGCGTGTAGGGTTCACCGTTTTTAAGTCTACATTTCACTCAGTTTTATTTTTTTCGTTTTTTATTTCCGTATGAGTTTTTCGATGTTATTGGTCGCTAGCAACAATGTGTCGTTGATGCTACTTATTATGTTTTATGCCCTCAGCAGCAACGCGGGATGGCTTAATACTAGTTCTAGATATTTTATATAAAAGAGAGAAAATTACTTTTTAGACTTGTCTCCTCCTTAATAAGGTAACATAGATAATTTTAATTAAATTGTTTTTCTAGTTAGAATTCTTTTTAAGGTTTACAAAACTTTTTTAATCATACATTTTAATTAGCTTTAAAGAACACCGCCACCGCTAATACTATTATAATTTAGGGAAATTGGATTTAAATACTCCAAACTATTGCTCGTTAGCCGATATCACTCACAACTATCACTTTGACTACCAATACTCTCAATTTACACTTTGTTTGTTATGTCACCCTCAAACTAAGATGCAAACACCTCCTCATCATCAAACTTGACGCTGATTCCAAAATGAGGGTGACATAACAAATTAACAAAGTGTAAAGTTGGGACTATTGTTAGTCAAAGTGATAGTTGTGAGTGATATCATCCTAACGAGCAATAGTTGGAGTATTTAAATCCAATTTCCCTATAATTTATTGCTCTAAATGTTATTGGTTACCTAGTCTAGCTGTTCGTGATCTAGTTGAGATCAGTTCACTAAATACTCGAATTAAACCAAGCTTAAACTATCTGGAGTTTGAGCTCAAGCTTTTATCGAGGCTCATTTAACGAGCTGAGTTCGATCTTTAAAAACGAATCATGAGCCGAACTCGACATTTAGAAATTGAGATCTAAATGAGCCGATCTAGACCCTCTCTTAAGTTAAATGATCCAAGCTCTAGATAAGCTCCGGCAAGACTTGTTTACACTCCTGGAAAAAGGTCGCCAGTAATGACTATCGGTGAGCCATCAGTAACACCTTTGTTGTTGATCCATCAATGTTGTTGCTAGGGCCACTACCTCTAATACCTCTCAGATATTTGTCATAGATACTCCCTTCGATCGATACTTGGTAAATTCTATCGGAAGTCCATCAAGATATGCATTACCTACAGTTGTTTACCAACGACACCCCTTTCACCAATAGAATATTAAGTTACCCATCCATTAGTAAAATTAGCATGTTTAGGATCGTGACATACATGCCATGCAAAATGGTTTTGTGTCAATTATGTCAAGCTGGAGGTTAACTAGTTGAATTGATCATCTCAGACACGACCAATATTTTTGTTCATGCAGAAACATCAACATTACCCCTACACACTCGAAATCATACAATTGAATACAAACAATTTAATCCAATAATTTAAATTACTCTAATATAACAATCCATAATATTATTATTTTTCGTGCTTGGCTTGGTTTTTTATTGAGCTAGCTTGAGTCGGCTTTGTTAGGCTCATATTTAAAAAAAAATTTAATATATTGTTTTCAAAATTTAGAAATATAAAATATTATTCAATAGTTCGAAATAACACATCCAATAAGTCCAACCTAATATATTACAAGGTAAGATTAACGACATACCTACAAATAATAAAAAAAAATGCCCTAAATATCCAAGTGCAATCTTAAATACTTGCAAATAATAGGCAAAATTTATAATATGTATACATATATAAAAAAAATTATGTTATCAATAAAATAAAATATGAGCTAAACTGAGCCAAGCTAACGAGCGAACCAAACTGAGCCAATCTGGCTCATTAAGAACCAAGCCGAGCTAGGCTTGTTTTCTATCTAGGCGAGCCGACTCGGTTCTGTTTCATACCGATGCATATTGAGCGAACATTTTATGAGCTAAATTTGAGCGACCTTTTTGTGTATCCATAATAAGCACATCAATAGTAGAATGATGTGTACACAAAAACCGGTCCTGACCTGACGATCCGGAAACCAACCCACCTGTGTAAAAAACTAGTTTCGTACAAATGGTTTGGGGCTCAACCCAACACACTGGTTTTTGGACCAGATTTGAATATTTTCAAGTATATTGAGTTCGGACAAACCGGTTTGGATATCCTAAAAAATCCATGTTTAAATCCGGTTGCTGGTTTTTTCCGTTAGAAATTTATATAACGGCTATATAGCCGTTTTTACCATTGGGGGTCGAATTTGACCATTGTTTAGTATATTTTTTTCTCAAGTTTAGGGATTCCATAACCTGGCTATGAGTGTTTTGGTCGAATCACAACAAGTCAAAATGCTCTGCACCGGTAAAATAAATGATTAAAAAAAAAATCACGTTCTTGAATGGCTTGAAGAACGTGCTCAATGTTAGGATGGCTGCGAAACAACTTCAAACCTAGGTACACCAAGTAATTTAGGAGGATGTGTATTTGCTAGTTCTTATAGTCCAACATTCTATTGTTTGAGATGTATTCCGTTAGTGCCTGATAACATGGCCCAATATATTAGTTTTGATATGAAAGCCTCAAATTGGCTGGCCCAATAATGCTAGTCACAATAAAAAATTAAAAATACACAAAAATAGCCCAAAATCTTTTTTGATCGTGTCTCTCCTCTAAACTCTCAGGACTTTATCTTCGTGTAATTTAACAATTACATTAAGAAGTGTCTACAATAAAACTTAATTAAAATGTGGACAATCAATAAAAAATAACAACTGATTCGCCTCTCAAGGTTCTTACAATTCGTATGGGAGCAAGTTTTTCTAATTTTGTTATTTATTTAACTATTTTTGTTAATTTATATATTTGGCAAAAATCTAACTATGAGTATTCTGAAACTTTTGGAGTTAAAAATCGTGGACAGGAATAAAAAAAATTAAAATTTTCTAGATGGGTTTCCTACCTGACTAAAGATTTGTACATTAAAAAAATTAGGGCCTGTTTGGTAAGCCTTTAATGAGGCTCTGAACAATTCACCGTTGAAAGATTCAGCATTCAGCGCGTTTGTTTCAGCTTCTGAATGGAATGGTTAAGGCTGAACCATTAAGATTTAAGATGTTGCTGAACTATTAAGCACTGAACTAGGCTGAACCTTAATGAGGTTCTTCTACTAATGTAAGACGAGAAAACTAACCATTAAGAGGTCCAACTTAATAATTCAGCACTTAATCGTTAAGACCTCTTAACCATTAAGACCACTTAATAATTCAGCACTTAATCAATCAAACAATCCCTTAATAGAACACATTTTCAAATAAAGCTATACACGATGATATGGGGGTACTATATAATGGAGTAAACTGTTGTTATATGGAAATGAATTTAAGGAAAAAAATAATAAACATCAAATCCTTAAAAACCATTAAAAAAATCCTTAGAAGTCTTTTACTTTGTGCAAAATAATTATTGGATGTTTTGATGATTCTTAAAAAATGATCCAAAACAAGTTGAAGAAGGAGAGGATACATGCTTCTTGGTCATTAAGGAAATGATATAGCCTACAACTGCTTTTACTTAAGTTTTTACTTAAGTACTAAAGTATATAATAATTATGATGAGTCTTTGGACAATAAACTTGATTTGTTTGTATTTAGAGAAAATTGCTCGAATAATCCCTGTGGTTTGCATAATTTTCACCTATAGTCCCCAAGTTTTTAAAATTACAGTCATAGTCCTGAAACAGTGAATTTTTTAACTCGGATAGTCCGTGAAGCTAACTGAGGTTAAATAATCCAGTTAAGTAGGATTAAAATTACTAAACTATCCTTTCTATAAAACAAATAAAATATAACACTAGTGGGCTCCACGTTTTATAATTAAATATATAAAAAAACCATTAATCTCTACACCACGATCACCACCACCACCGACTTCATCTTCCCCACCCTATCACCACCACCCACCTCCACCACCAACCAACAACCACCCACTCGAACCAAAACCCAAACCATACCCGAGAACCACCACCCGGACCAACATCACAGCCTAAATCGGACCCTTACACCAACACCATAACCATGGCTGGACCAGACCAGGTCTGGTCTGCCCGAGCCGGACCACAACCGAACACCTCCAGTCACAACATGCAGCCCCGATCAGTCCAAACCCGAACCAAAACTACCACCGCCGCTTCTTTCAACCACCATCATCATCGCCAAACACCACCAACAACCACCCGAACCAAAGCCAACCACCGCCAATCAGCCAAACCACTAAGCTACACCACCAACCCAGCCCCCTTTTCATCCTAGAACAACGTGCCCCGCCCCTTGCTTCTGCCCATTTTGGGCTCCAACAAACCACCACGCCGCCGCCACCAAGGGATGTGGTTGGTGGTGGTGGTGGGTGGTGGTGATAGGGTGGGGAGGATGAAGTGGGTGGTTGGTGGATGTCGGTGGTGGTGGTGGAGGGTGGAGATGGGTGGTGGTGGTGGTGGTGGTTTGTGGAAGTGATGATGTGAAGAAGATGAAGTGTGGGACCCACATTAATTAGTATTATTTTTTTATTAAAGTAAGGGTAGTTTTGTAATCAAGTTTCTGGACTATGACTGTAATTTTAAAAACTTGGAGACTATAGGTGAAAATTGTGCAAACCACAGGGACCATTCGAGCAATTTTCTCTTGTAGTTATAAGTGGTGATCACTAAACTAGACTGAGCAATGTAAACTTGATTACTGATTAGTACCTAGTATCAGAATACCTCGGTCAAAGAAGCTTCCAATTCAAATTAATTTTCTTGTTGTAACTTACCAATTAATTGGTCAATATTGTAGTCAATAGCCCCAATATTCTAGTCAATCATTAAATCTAGTCAATAGCTCCAATCTTGTATATAAGTAAATCTTTGTTCAATGACAAACACACAAGTTTTGATACTTTCATATGGTATCAACCAAGTTTTGCAAAACCTAAACACAACGACCATCTTCCATGGTTGAAAACACCGTCATCACCACCACTGTGATCGCCGGCACAGCAGCCACTCATTCGGTCACATTGGTTAACTTCTCTTCATCTCTAAAACTCACTTCTACCAATTACCTTAGTTGGAAAACCCAACTAGAAGCTATCCTCCAAGGTTTGGACATATACAAATTTACAGATGGTTCTCATCTTGCTCCTTCCCCAACCCTCAACACCGACGAGTCTACTACCCCACATGCTGATTATCCCATTTGGTATCGCCAAGACCGCCTTCTCTTTGGTGCCATTGTTGGTAGCCTTTCCGATGAAATTGTCCTTCTCATCACTAATAAAAAAACTTCCCTCGATGCCTCCCCATCCCGTGGACACATCACACAACTCCAACATCGCCTACAAATCCTCTAAAACTCCTAACCAAACCATCACCAACTTTATGCAATCCATCAAAATACTTGCCGATGAATTGGCCATCCTTGGAAAACCCATGAATCACAAGGATATTACGGATATTGTCCTTCAAGGTTTAGATCCAACAACCCCTTCCTTCAGGGCACTCTAACTGAATCGGTTTATAGGTCTCAACCACTCGGGTTCGTCGAGCCTTCCTACCCTACACATGTTTGTAAACTCAACAAGGCTATCTATGGTCTTCGTCAAGCCTCCCGTGCTTGGTAAGATGAACTCAAAAACTATCTTTTGTTGGTTCATTTTAAAACCATTTATCTCCGATCCTTCTCTATTCATCAACAAACTCACATCTTCTCCTAACTTCATTCTAGTCTACGTTGATGATATAATTATCACCGTGCAAATCCATCTCTCATCAATTCTTTTATCGAAACACTTGCCACTTGATTTTCTCTAAAAGATCTTGGCAACCTCTCCTACTTCCTTGATATCGAGGTTATTGCTTACAACCATGGTCTATTCCTGCCTCAATCCAAATACATCCTTGACATTCTCACAAAAGCCAATATGAGTAATTGCAAGCTATCGCCCACACCGATGTCTAGTTCCTCTACTATCACCGTTTTGAATGGTGACCCCTTACCATCCCCAACTGAATACTGTGCCTTTGTTGGAGCATTACAATATTTATCTTTAACCCCGTCCTGGTATATCACTTCATGCACAAGCCAACCACCACACATTGAGAAGCCTTGAATAGATTGTTTCGGTATTTACATGGCACTCTAAATCATGGAATCTTTTTCAGACGACACTTACCTTTACAACACCACGCCTTCACTGATGCGGATTGGGCCGACGATCGACCATCTTACCGAAGCACAACCGTCTATATTGTTTACCTTGGTCAAAACCCAATTTCCAGGAGTTCCAAGCGTCAACAAACATTTGCCCATTCATCAACCGATTCTGAATTTCGAGCTGTAGCGTCCACAATAACCGAAGTGCAATGGCTCATCTCCTTGTTGGTTGAACTCGGCTTCAAATCCACGGTTACCCCTACCATTTATTGTGATAATTTAAGTGTAACACACTATTCAGCGAATCCGGTTTTTCACTCACGTATAAAGCACCTTGCCTTAGATTTTCATTTCGTTCGTGAAAAGGTTCAAGACGGCATTATCCGAGTCACTCACACGGGGCATACTAGAACCACCTCGGTTAAACAATTGGCATTTCCGTTATGTAGAAATAGAATCAAATGACTGCTTTGAAATTAATTAAACCTGCTAGCCTTATTGTCTATTTAAATAAAATAACATAGTACTTTCAAAAAATTATAATTTATTTATCTCATTATATTTTTAACTTCAAAAACTTTGTTTGCGTGCGCACCATAAAATATATAGCCATAACTTCAAATAATATTATTTCAGATTCAACGTGTCAGAAGAAGTTTAGCATAATACGGTGCTGCCATAAGTTATATATAAATTTATTGTTGACCTAACTTTTCGATCATCAGCATACATATGTAGCCGGCAATATTAATGCATTATTGAGCATACCTTTTATTATATGAAATATTTTTTTTAACAAACTTAAAGTACATCAAATCATTAAATCCGTTTTCAACAGGACTTAAGCTATTGATCTAAAGACAAACACCTTAAATCCAACGTTGTAATTGAGCAAATATAAGATTTACAATTGCTTAGGGTGAACAGGGTGGTCCGTGATGGCCACCCCGGTGATAGTCACGAGCACCGGCCTGCTCACTGTATCACGCCCGCGATGCAATAAGACTATGATGGTCATCACAAGCCGTGGAACGTTTGGCAACGGTCATCAGATCGTTAGCTGGCCGTTTAAAAAAGTTTTTTTTAATAAATCAAACCATCTATATAACCTCATTTTTTTCAACCAAAATTAATACCACAACAATCAAACAATATCTCTAACAATCAAATAACCCAAAAAATCGCAATGCCCTTCGTATCCACTCTACTCATCTAGTTCTTCCGACTAGTTGGGTGAAACAATGGAATTTTTCACAAATGTTTGCCAAGCCGCGGAGCATCAAGATACGCGACGCATAAAGAAAAAAAATGATTGAACGTGATCGGGGGGGGGGGGGGGAGGGGGAAGTGAAGCGTTGATGAACGATTACTTTGCAGAAAACCCAAAGTACAATGATGCGATGTTTAAAACTCGATTCCGTTTATTAAAGGAATTTCTTTTAAAGATTGTCGGAGACATCGAAGCTAACTACGAATGGTTTCAAGAAGGGTACGATGTTAGGGGAAAGAGGAGTTTTACGGCTATACAAAAACGCACATCCGTGACTCGTCAACTTGCTTCCGGTAACATTCCTGACGAATTTAATAAATATTTAAATATGTCGTGTAGAACTTCAAGCGAGTCTCTTTACTATTTTTGCAATACTATTATTTCTTTATATGGTAAAGAATTTCTACGAAGACGAACTAGAGACGACATAACACGTTTGTACGCCGCACATGAAGCTAGATGACATTTTCCTGGGATGGTCGGGAGCATCGACTGTACCCACATCGAATGGAGAAGTTGTCTGACGGCTCTATGAGGGCAGTTTATGAGAGGTGACCAAAAAGAATCGATGATTATGCTCGAAAATGTTGCGTCGAACGATTTATGAATTTGGCATGCGTACTTTGGTCCTCCCGCGTCAAACAACGACGTGAACGTTCTACATCAGTCACCGCTATTCGACATAGAGAGACAAGTAACGGCCTCGACGTGCCCGTTTATGGTGAACGGAAGACAATATAGATGTGGGTTCTATTTTGTTGATGCTATCTACCCTACTTGGTCAGTTTTTGTGAAAGCTTATTCGTTTCCGACAATTGGCAAAGAAATATTATCTAAATGACACATAATAGATCACCCGACTCGTTTGGTTGATGAAGCGAAAATAAGGAATGTTGTGTATACGTGTGTCATATTGTACAATATGATGCTGAAGAGCGTAATATCCCCGGATTACGTTATGGATCCCCCGACACCAACAATCGTTAATGATAATATTCTTTCGGAGTTGAAGAATGAAGAAACCCACTTTCAACTTCGACACGATATAACGGAACACGTCGGTAGTTTAGATATCATGTTCGAGGACTCGTACCCACCACTCACTTAATTTTATTATTTCATTTTTATTTTATTTTATATTTTCTAGTAATTTTTTTAATTAATGTAAGATCTTTTATTTAATGTAATGTTCTATTTTTATTAAAAAAATAGATTGTGATCGTATCATTCCACTCCAATCTTTTAGTAATGAATGTGATGTAGTATGATGAAATGATGTGGCACTATATTATTGGGTGTGATGGCAGGGGCGAAGGTTCCCTTAGGCCAGGGGTGACCCTGGCCCCCCCTGTTTTTTGGCGCAGTAGTGTAAATTCGCGATTTTCGTAGGTAAATTGAGTCCGGGTTGAGTCCGGCCCCCTCCGATTTTCCACTACCGATCGAGAAAAATTAAGTTCGGCCCCCACCGATTTCAAAACCAAGCTTCGCCACTGTGTGATGGTATGATTCTATTACCCAGCACCCCATCCACCTTTAAAAAGCAAGAATTTTTCCTTTTCTTTCTATGTAAAAATAATTTATAATACGTTAGTTATCCATAAGCATCAATGGAAAATGATTTCATCCAACCATATATATAATGAATGATGTTTATGAATATGACTACATATGTAACTATCAATATACAGACGGATAGGTATGCAATGACGACCTTATCCACCACAAAATACGAATTAAGTGTTTTTAATTAATCCGGTACCGCTCTTATTTCTTTAAAATATGTTTCCTTTTTATCATAGGAAACAAGAAAGCATGAGATCATTACATGAGCTGTAATGGACATCTCTATCATCCACACAAACCCTGCATTTTTGTATATTAACAATTAACAAAACAATCCAACTAGATAACATGAACCCCATCTCATGCAAGTTGACCTAATTGTGCAACAAGAGGCTACTCTGAAGAAATCAAACGAATATAACAAATAACAGAGAAAGTTCCATGGCGAAAAACTGAACATTTCCATGCGAATTAAACTAAACGAATATCATTGCAAGAGATTTTTTTGCTTGCAACCTTTTAACACGACGTATATATGGACTAGATTATCATAAAACTCTATACATAAAAGGTCTTGAGAAAGTATACGTTACAAAGCTCCTTAACATACAAAGTATAAGAAGCCACTATATTATGTCACCTATTCACTTAACCAAACTCCAATTAACCTAACTAAGCCCTAATTAACTTCAATTGCAGTTAAACCCAAGGACAAATTAGACTTTTTTTTTCTCTGTAACTGATTAATGCAATCACGTTCTATATTTTTATAAACGATTTCATAACATACGTGAACAGTTTCAAATTTGAATTCGTATTATACAACATCATTCAATCAAACACATTTTTCTGAGAACAAATAAATCAAGTACACCAAATAAAAAGCTGAACGTGTAAATGTAGAACGGTGCAAAAAAAAAAAAACGGTTATAGAGAATCATTCCAAAAATAAAAAAATAGAGCATGGTTGCTGAATATAAATGGAGAAGAAGGAATGTATAAGCGTAAATGAATGCTCTGACTTTTGAAAACCCACCACTTGAAACATGCTCTGTTTTTTTTTTTTATAAAAAACAGAGCATGGTACTGAAGAGAAAGTGAGAGAATGCGTCAAAATAAAAAGCTGAATGTAATTATTGCATCCAAATTTTGTATCAAAATGATAAATGGTGCGTCCAAATTTTGTATCCAAAATGATAAATGGTGCGTCCAATTTTGTATCTAAATATAATGGTGTGTCCAAATATGTATCAAAATGATAAATGGTGCATCTAAATTTCTTCTTTTCTCCCTAGTTTTCATAAACCCTCCATTAAACACACTTTATTATTTGTATCAAAATGAAGGTTCGTCTATTTTGGAAAAAAACATTCACCCTCAATTTCATCAAATAATGCCATCCTCTGTTTTGCTTCTTCACTAAATCCTCTATTTTGCTTCTTCACAACACCAAATAATCTGTTTTGCTTCTTCACAAAACCAAATAATCTCTATCAAAAAATAATAATGTCATCCTCTGTTTTGCTTCTTCACAACACCAAATAATCTCTATCAAACAATAATATATCTAATTTCTCATTTCATAAGATCTTAAAACTGAACCCTTCATGTTCTTTTATGTTCACACTTTTTCCTTGTCAGTATAGAGAACACCTATTATTACTCCACGTTTTCCTGCCATGGTTGACGTGTGTTGCTATCCTTTAAGATTTTTTTTGCATTATTTTTAGTTTATGAATCTCATAGTTAATCTTCGCCTTCTATCCACAAAAGATATTTGCAATTGTTGTGTTTTTTTATCAGGTAAACTTATAATACGAGTATGTCACCTATCGCATAACGATAAATGTAAATTCGTTATGTCGTAATCATACTAAACAAAAAAATAGTGTGCGTTTGTTTTTACTATAAGGTGCGTCTAAATATGTCTAAATATAATAACAACTGCGTTTGAACTTATGAACGTGCGTTTGTTTATGTGTCCTACCAAATGAAGTTTAAACGCGCGTTACCTATCTAACTCAGATGTAACGTGCGTTTAAAAGCCTCTGTTATCACCAACTTCGTCTTCTTCGCCTGCAACTTTTTTTAACCTAATTTTTATGTTTAATCATACTCATTGAAACAAAATCGAAAGTATTTGACAACTATTACGAGCGTTTATTCATAATTGTATGTTTTTCGTATGATTAATCGTCCAAATGTTAATCTATGTTTTTCTAATTTTTTCGTTTTCGTTCATTTGTAATCGAATGTTTTTGTTTATTTTGATTTGTGTAATCATTCAGATTGGTTTAATCGATTTCAATTGTTGAAAAATTTTGTTACGATTGATTCTGTTGTTATGATTTGAAAAAATTTAGACTTTTTTTCCTAATTTATCCTCGGTTAGTTTGACCCAAGTATGATTAGGGTTTTTAATCAGCATCCAACCATCTTCTTAATCTAATGGCTGAGATTGCTTCTTACGCTTTGTACGTTAAGAAGCTTTGTACGTTATCTTCTCCCAAAGGTCTTTTATTTTAGCACCAACACACCTATGATTGCAAGTTTTTACATTTTCTCATCATTGAAGGTTTTGTATTTCAAATGTGGAGTACCTATCTTCCCGAATCGTGTGAATCACTTTTGGATTAAAATATTATGTATATATTTGATGTGTATGTTTTGGTAGTTTTTGTAGATGTGATTTTCCAATACACTTATCAAGGTTTGAAATGTATAAAATGATTACTTTCAAAACCAAAATACACACAACAGACACGTGGACCTATCGAGCATAGTATAGCCTTTGGATAAGAACCAAGTATCAAACATGGACAAGGCTTCCCCTACCCAACTCTTATTGTGGACTGGCCAGTTAGAAAATAATAAAATTCAGATTGTTTTAAAAGATAAAATAAGGTGGAAGAAAGAGTGGGAAATAACTTGAAGATTTTCTCAAACTAGGGTTCTCATGGATTGTGTCCATTTGTATATATTGATAGTTTATAATTAGTTATTAACTATAGAAAACTTTAGAAAAGTTAATTTGTCTCCAGTAAAGGCACTCAAGTTATACACGTATAACTATTTGGAAAGTGAGGTATTGCAAGAAAATGAAAACCACCGCAGAGTCACACACAGTGGCGGATTCATAACCCATAACAAGAAAAAGTTAGAAGTTGCTTAGAAGATTTTATCAAATAGTTTTTTTATGCTAAATCACACCCCATAACAAGATTCATTCAAATCTTTCAATTCCGACTACCGTTGCTCCCCTCTAGTCCTTCTTCGATCCCCACACTCCTCCGATGTTGATTTCAGCTTCAATTCCATCATTGGACTCTCTCGGTCGTAAATAATGATAGGATTTCAAGCAAATTAAACACAAGATCTTCATTTTTACATAATTAAAACAACCTAGCATTTGACAACCCACAACATTTGATATGTGTGTTTATGACAATACTAATCATCCTTATGATCTAAAAGAATAATACTGATTTTTTTTTGATAAAGCCCTATGTTTGAACTTTGAGCCCAAATGAACAAAATAAAATATTCTACTTGTTTTAATGTGTAGATGATTATTGTATTTTAAAGAATACGGTTTTTTTGTGCTAAATATGTTAAATATTGTGTAAAATGTAAAACAAAATGAAATTAAACTCAAGGTGATGTATTCCACCTAACATTTGCAATAAAGGTAGCAGCATCAGTTTCACAAACATAATGATAAAACAAGGATAATGGTTTGTTTATGTTAAGGAGAAACTTCCCAGCTTAGTGCTTTCTGGATCCTGCGAAGAAGAACAACACCGATGGTCTCACCGCATGAGGGGGTCTCCTGTGATCAGCCTCCAGCGTGAGAATAAGTATGGTTTTCTCTAGAAGGTGATAAGAATGTGAATAGAGAGTGCAAGTGTGAAGTATGGGAGTGAGAGTTAGAATGAGAGACGGAGAATAAGCTTATCAAGGTTGCTATTTTTAGGCAGAGAGTTCCTGCCTATATGAGCTTCCCCGTATCAACTCACCTTCTATACCTGGTAGCTGTCTTTTTCTTTATCTTGCTTGTGCAGTGGACCTTGCCCTTTTGTTGTATGTACATTTTTCCTTCTTTCCATGCCAAATAGTGACATGGAAAGGCACTTTATGAATCAAAGTGTTGAGGTCAAATCATGTTGACTTTTTGACCCGGGTCACTATAGCAGTACTGTAGAAGAAGCTACCTTAGTCCGAGAAGTTGTAGTGTGTAGCTTCTCTAATGAAGTTGTCAGATTCTTTGTTCACAGCTTCTTTGAGTAAGCTTTTAACTTTCTTAATTTTTTTTAAGTAGGGGCACTCAGGTACCCCACGTCATCACATAAAGCTTCTAGAAGAAGAGAACTCTAATCAACATAAAAATTCAAAATTTTGTTAGAAATAAGGATCGAAAATGAAATTTATGTTTAGAAGCCAAAGCCTTAACCAGTGGACTACTTTTATTTTTGTTTATGGGTTCACACAGATTTTATTTATATAGCAATCCTACTAAAAATTCAAAACGTAGCTGGTTCGGGTGAACCCGGATCCTTTACCTAAATCCGCCACTGGCCTCACATGAAGCACATGTTTTCTAATTTATTATTTTAGGAAATAAAATGAAAGCGACTTCTGGCCTGGTTACCTCTCTTCCTTAGTTTTATGGAAGTAATGAAACATAATTGTTTAAGACTTCACATTCTAAACCTCCTCATTTAAGGTAAACAATACTAATCCCATAAACCGGTTTAAAGCCATATTGTTAACACTACTAGAAAAAAAGAACATT
Source organism: Ambrosia x helenae (assembly GCA_030844895.1). Lineage (NCBI taxonomy): Eukaryota > Viridiplantae > Streptophyta > Magnoliopsida > Asterales > Asteraceae > Ambrosia > Ambrosia x helenae. Next base: position 44,280 of record JAUTDX010001592.1, on the reverse strand, counting down.
TTTGATGCGCATTAAGCATCATAAAAAAGGGTACTTATGACATGTCAAAGAGTGTCTTTGAAGGGCATGTCACAATATTAACATGACACGCATTAGTGTTTTATCTTTTTATGCCAAGCATTTATTACACAGTTTAAGGACACACGGTTTTCAAATGTATTCTTTGGCGTTCATTTATGCATGTCATAATTTAATTGTTTACAAAGTATTTTTTTGTTGCAAATTACTAATCTACGCCTTATACATAATAATAATAACAACAAAAACAATATTGATTTTAATAATAAAAATACAAATATATCAAAACAACTCATTTCATAATGTTTAGTCAAATATAATACAAATATTTTAAAGTTAACAAAAATTTTGTTTGTCGATACATTCCGCCTACACCTAAAATACTATTTGTCACCTAATATTAAAGTTTGTCGCAAAACCTGACCATTCTTCGTGAATTCATCAATATCCAAAACAAAACTGCGTTTTCATCTATGTCTTCCTGGGGAATAAATATTAAAAACACCAATAATTCAATGCATTTATGTTTAGCTTCCTAATTCAAACCTAACTTCACAATAATGCACCCATGTTGATTTTAAATGCACTAATACTCTATTAAGTTTTCAAATTGCATATATTATGCATATTAAAGTGGCTAATTGCATATATTATGCATATTAAAGGGCGGGGATGAAAATTCAAAATTATTCCATAAAGTGGCTAATTGTAACGTGGTGAAGAATAGAATCAACGGTATTTTCATTGATAATGAATGGGTAGATGACCCATCCCGAGTTAAAGAGTCGTTTCAAGAATTTTTTAAATCTAGATTCGAGGAGAACATTATGGTCAGGCCTCGGTTGGTTGATGATGGTTTCAAAAAATTGTCGACTACTCAAGGAGAATCACTAATCAGAAAATTTTCCAAAGAAGAGGTCAAGTCAGCCGTGTGGGATTGCGATAACGAGAAAGCACCAGGTCCCGATGGGTTCTCATTCGCTTTTATCAAAAAATTCTGGGAAAACTTTGAGCCAATGTTTTTGGGTACCATTGAGGAATTCCACACACACGGTTCCATTTGTCATGCTAGCGGGTCATCTTTTATCTCGCTCATCCCTAAGGTTGCGGACCCGAAAGTCCATAATGATTTCAGACCGATCTCGCTAATTGGAGTCGTTCAAAAGGTAACTTCAAAGCTGCTTGTTAATCGGTTGGGGGCCGTTATTGGAGAGTTGATATCGCCATCTCAATTCGCTTTCTTAGGAGGGAGGAACATTGTTGATGGACCTCTCATCCTCAACGAGATTTATGCGTGGGCCAAGAAATATAAGAAACCAGTCTCTTATTTTAAAGTAGACTTCAATAAGGCCTATGATACATTAAATTGGAAATTCCTAATCACAGTGTTATCGCATATGAATTTTCCATCTAGATGGAAGTGTTGGATCATGGGAATTTTGTATTCTCAATCCTCTATGGTGTTGGTGAATGGGTCGAATACAGGTAGCTTTGGCGTACAGAGAGGCCTTCGACAAGGTGATCCGTTATCCCCCTTTTTGTTCATATTGGCCATGGAAGCTTTACATGTTGTGATGGAGAAGGCTCGAGAGAATGAACTTTTCAGTGGCATTACTATGCCTAATGGCGGTTCAATTATCTCACATCTATTTTATGCTGATGATGTTGTTTTTGTAGGAGAAGGCAAAGTCGAGGAGGCACGAAACCTCAAACGAATCTTACGATGCTTTCAATTGGCTTCGGGGCTGCAAATTAATTGTTCAAAAAGCAAAGTATATGCGGTTGGATTGCAAGATGTACAGTTGTCTGATGTAGCTTCTAGCCTGAAATGCGAAGTGCAGCCGTTCCCTTTTAAATACCTCGGAATGTGGGTGGGCGCTAACATGAACCGGGTGTCCAATTGGAAACCTGTTATTGACAGATTTAACTCAAGACTGACGAGGTGGAAAGCGAATTGCTTATCTTTTGCTGGTAGAGTTCTACTTGCAAATTAAAGCGGTGTTAGGTAACCTCCCAACTTATTTCTTGTCCCTTTATACAGCCCCTCTGAAAGTATTAAAAAAACTTGGAAGGAATCCGTAGAAGATTTATTTAGGGAGGAGGATCAAATAATAAGAAAATCAGATGGGTGGGTTGGGAAAGATTGGTGGTTTCTAAAAAGATGGGGGGTTTGGGTTTGGGAGGCCTAAGGGAAGCGAATTTGGCCTTTCTGATAAAATGGTGGTGGCGTTTTAGGGAAGATGGCGAACAATTTTGGGTTAAGATAATTAGGGCAATACACGGCAGAAGATGGCTGGATGGAATCATCCCAGTTAATAAGCAAATCACAGGTGTTTGGAAGAACATAGGGGCCGTGCGTGCGGATCTCGCCAAAAGAAATATTGATATTAATGTAAAATTAGTATGTAAAGTGGGAGATGGAAGTAAAACCAGGTTTTGGGAGGATAATTGGATATTGGACCAAAGCTTAAAAGATACATACCCATTGGCGTATAAGTTAGCTGCAAATAAAGGTGCACTAGTCTTGAATAATTATCAATGTTTTGGGCAGAATACTGTATGGAGTTGGGGCTGGAAATCTCACCCTTTAGAAAGCGAAGAATGGCTGCAGGTTATAAATCTTATAAATCTCCTCAGGAACATGAACATGAAAATGGGACCTGATAAATGGATGTGGGTTTCAAAAGAGGAGGAACATTTCACTGTTAAGCAAGTAGCCGCGGATTTGATGGAAGCGGTGAATATCGCTCCACCGGTTCAAAAGATGGTATGGTGTAACTGGGCTCTTCTGAAAGTAAATATGTTTGTTTGGAAATCGATTGCCGGGAGAATCCCCACAAGGGTTGAGCTCGAAAAACGTGGTATAAATGTGGGCAGCAGGTTGTGTCCTTGCTGTGGAATTGAAGATGAATATGTGGAACATGTGCTACTATCATGCATCATGGCCAAATCAATATGGTGGTCCATCGGGGTTTGGCTAAAAAACTATAACTTGCTTAATGCCTCTTCCATTGGTGACTTGTTGTCAAACGTTATGTGCATGAAAGCGAATAAGAAACAAAGAAAGATGGCTACAACAATTGTAATGGCGACTTTGTGGAAGATTTGGTCACATAGAAATGAAAGAGTCTTTAAAGGAAAACCGTTATCCTACTCAAAAATTGTGGAGGAAATCAAAGAAGTGACTTACTTGTGGATGAAATATAGAATGAAAGAAGAGATGCCGATGATTCAGGATTGGCCCGTTAACGGTATTTAATGCTAATTTTCTTGGCGTGTGTGTGTTTTGGTGCCATGGGAGCCGGGTCGGGGGGATTCGGTATAGCGTCATGTGTGCGTCTTGGCTGGCGTGAGTATTTTCGTTCTTATGATTGTGGATAAACGGGTCAAAATTGTGTATGGCGCTTTTATCCCGGTTTCTCATATTTCATTTCGTGTCTGCTATTCACTGGTGTGTGTCCTTTGGAGTGTGTTAAATTCTTTTCTTGGGTAAGTTTAAAATATATAATTGATGGTTTTAACAGGAACATGGGGCTGGTTGTAGGCTTCTGTAGGTTTTCTTCATTGAGCAATATTTGTTTTGTTGTATAAGGATATGACTCCAGTTCAGAAATTAACCGTGTATTCTTTATCAATACTTGGTGTGGGTGTGTTTTGGTGTTGGATATGTTAACTAGGGGGGTGGGTGGAAAGGGTAGCGCCTAGTGTGTGTCTCGACGTGAGTTTGTTTAAGTGTGTAATTGGGTTACATTGTGTGTATTTGGTGCTACTCTCCCTAGTTACATATATCGTCTTCGTGTTATTTCATTCTCGGAGCGTGTGTGTATTCTTTTCTGGGTACATTAGGGATGGCATACACAGTTGGAGTGTGGTTTTTTTCTCCCTTGTCTTCGGTTATGAAAGATTTTCGGATAATAAGGTGCCCAAGCAAGTCATTTCGGCCTGATATCTTCTGCACAAACATGGGTGTAAACAGGGGTAGTCTGGTAATTATCTAAGGAGGTGGTGCACTTAAATCGGTTCTATGTTGCTGCATATGAATCATATATAGTCGGCTAAGCTACTGCAGAATTTTGTCATCTTGGATCAATTGTTCTCGGCAAGCTTATGCAGGGATTGGCAATGGTCTTATGAAGTTTTTGTTGTGCAGCGTCATTGGATCAGTTTGCTATCGGCCAGAGTTTTTGCTATGGTTTTGTTAAGTGGAGTATGAAAATTAGTAATGTTGGGTGTGCAGCGATTTCGAATAAGGGGGACAGCAGCGATCGTCAGTTTGTTTTTCAAGTGCAGAATCAACTATTTAGTTCGGGCGCGCAGCGATGTCCTTGATCCCGTGGGTTAAACTATGAAAATACATCCGGTTAAGTTATTGCAGCTACTGCAGGAATTTGTCTACTGTTTTCTTGTACATAATCAGCTTATGAATCTTGAGGTGCAACGATAGTGGTTCAGGCGCTCTCGGCCAGATTCTGTAGCAATTCGGCAAGGGTTTTCAAGTATAGAATGCATTATTAATAATTTTTGGGTGTGCAGCGATTTTGAACATGTGGGTGTGCAGCGCTTTGTCATCGAGTTTCTCATGTACAGAATCAATATATCTTTTGGGAGTGCAGCGATCTTGATCCTGTGGGTTAGAATACGAAGATGCGTAAGACATGTATTGTCATATTACAGTGAAGTATTGTATCAGTGTGCAGAGTTTGAAGCTGATCTTTGTCCGAGTTAATTGCTGAAGTATTAGGCGCTCACCATCATATGGTTTCCTTATCAAGCGTGGCCAGTTCGGTGACCACAGTGTCGCTTTTTTGGAGATGAAAGTACTTGTTTTTTGAATGGCGAGTGTTAGTCTATTGTATTATTTTGTTTTCTTTTTTCGGTTTTCTAACCTCTGGTTAGGAAATTCCGTACTTGTACTGTTTTGTTTTGTTTTGCGTTTGGTATAATATGATCTCCTCCTCCGTTAAAAAAAAAAAAAAAAAAAAAAAAAACCCTTAAGTTCCCAAACTTGCATATATTATGCATATTAAAACTTTAATTAATGTCAAGGTTGGAGGCTCGTGGTGCGACGCCCAAGTATGGTGGAGGTTGGTGTGACGTCTTCTGGTGGTTGATGGTTAAAGTGTTACTAGTGGGGTATGGTTGACATTGAAAGGGTTATTGATGTAGTGTGGTAGTGACTGATATATTGCTAAGTTAGGGTTTGGAGATGAAGATGAATATGTATAAAGGACATAATAAAATTCATGAGGGGATATAGGATTTTAAGACTAAAAATAATGACACAAAAACACAACATACATATTTTGATAATATCATGCTTTTTATGACATTAAAATAATGACATACAAACTTGTGTAATAAATTGAACCATTAAGACACCATTTTGAATGTTATAAAATAACCGTGTGTCAAGGTTTGCATGTCAAGAAATATGTTTTTTCTAGTAGTGTAATGTTTTTTCTAATTTGCAGATTACCCAACCATTTTTAACATAACTTAACATTTGTCCCAATTGGTGGAGTATGAGAATCCTCTCAAAGGATTTTGTGAAATATCATAAGCTTTTTACCCGATCTGGTGCATTACAAGAAATTTGTTATATGAATCTGGCTTAGTCCAATAAGCCTTTATAAGATCTGGTTCAATACTAGAATTGAAGACTATTGGGAGATTTGGTTCAATACATAAGCTCACGATAGGATCTGGTTCGATAATAGATATCTAATTGGGGTAACAAAGACTCTACAAAGGTTAGTGAAATTAATAAAAAAATTTAAATAGTCTTGTCACAGAAGATGAGCATAAGAAGAATTAATAAAAAAGATAAACATGATAACTAAAAAAATATAATACTAATTAAAAAATGGCAAAATGGGTGGGTTGTATTGAGTTGGGTGTTAGGTTAAGATAGGTTTAGGTTATAATGAGTTTAGGCATGGATGGGTAGATTAAAGTATGGGTATGCATGGATTTTGATTAGGATGAGTTTTGGTCAGAAAGGGTTCAGATTAGAATTGGTTAAAAATTTAAATTTTAAGGAACTTAAAAATATAAAAATTAAATAACATTTTTACAAAATTTAAATTTTATAAAATAAAATATAAAAACAATTGAATGTTAGACTTTTGCGTTTTATCTCAAACCCTTAAATATATAAGGTGCCTAGTCAAGTCAAAATGACCAGGGTCATGAACGGGCCTAGTTGAGTCAAAACGGTCCTGAAGGTTAGTGGGCCCTATCGGGTTAAAACGACCTAGGTCGTTAACGAGACGAGTCGGGTGGGAACGATCCGGGTCATAAACGAGCCTACTTAAGTCGAAAACAGCCGAGGTAGTGGTTGGAGCGAGCCGGGTTGTTAATGGGAAAAATCGGGCCATAATGCCCCAGGTCATTAATGGGCCATGTCGGGTCAAAACGATCCGGGTAGTTAATGGGCCATGTTAGGTGAGAACGGCCTAGGTCATTAATGGGCCGAGTAGGATCGAAACACCTGGTTCGTTCATGGGTCATGTCGGGTAGTTAGCGAGCTCAGTCGTATCGAGACGGTCCGGGTCCTTAACGGGCCCGATCTAGTGAGACGGTCCGGGTCGTTAACGCGCCCGTCTAAGTCGAAATGGTCTGGATCATGTCGAGACAGTCCAAGTCTTTAACGGGTCTGCTCTGGTTGAGACAGTGGAGGTCGTTAACGGCCTTTTGGTTCGACACGTTGCCGGTCGTTAATGAGCCCGGTCGGGTCGTAACAGTCAAGTTCATTAACAAGCCGAGTCAGGTCGGAATACCTCAGGCAGTTAACAGGTTGTGTCGATCGGAACGGTTCAAGTCGAGACATTCGGGTTGTTAACGGGCCCATTATATTATGATATGTCTTATATATTGGTGAATTATCACAACAATTGAAACGAATAGATGCAACTCTTCATGAGAGAGTGTGATCGAAAGAATTTTAATTTCTAGCAGTTACTCCCTCCGTCCTTATTTAAATGTCTATCTTTCCATTTTTGGTTGTCCCAAATTAAATGTCCATTTCCAAAAATAGAAATGCAATTTTCAGTTTTGCCTATAAAAGATAAAACACAATCAAAGCTTTGAGGATATTATTGTCATTTTATCATATACAAACAAGAGATTTCTTAATATGTGTGTTTTTGGACCCAAGACATTTAAATAAGGACGGTGGGAGTATCAATGATACTAAGAGTATTCACAACTCATCCCTTATTCCCTCCCCCATTCTTAAAATTTAAGAAAATCCCATAAAAACTCACTCCATCCCAACCCCTATCCCATACCACATTTCTAAAATTTGCAAAAAAAAAAAAAAAAATCTATGTTGAGCCCCCATATATGGGGTCTTCCATACTTCCCCCATCTCATTTAATAATAATAATAAAATAATACAAATTGAAGATGGAGTAGTTTGATGTTGGTTGTAAAAAAACCAAATAATAATAATAAAAAAAAAACTTATAGGGGATATGAATGAGGAATGTGATGTGAGAGACTTTGAAAAAGTGAGAGGCAAATTTAGAAAACTATGAATTTTCCTTAAATTATATGGTTGGAAATGAGGGACGGACTGTGAATGCTCTAACCTACCACAGGCTACCTAGTTAATTGCCGCTAACAGCCATTTTCCATTGATATGCATGTTGCCGCTACTAAACTAAATTGCAACCCATCTTCCATCGCGATTGATGATCACTAGAAACTTAACCACCGATTATCGATTACTCTTGAAATTATTTTAAACTCAACTTTTACACCATTGATGCCAATAAGAAGTGTTTCCAAATTCTGATAATAATTGCGTTCGACATCTTGATCGAGGTGTACTTTATACCTTCTAACTTGAATCGAGATTTATTTTTATTTCTGGTGAGATTTGAAGTTTGCCGATAAAAAAAATAAATAAATAAATAAATAAATAAATAAAAAAAAAAGAAAAATTTGATAACCCAAAAGGCCAACATAGCTCGAATAACTTTAAAGAGCTATTCGACAAATAATTAGTGTGTGACATGTAATTGGCCTATCATTAAGCATGCACATACCTAACCACTTCACTAGAGTTCCCTACCCTCTTGGAAGAAAGGTTCATATATGTTTGAATGTTTGATCACCAACAAACACTACTACCAAATAGATTTTCCTGGAAAAAAGCTAGCGATCAACACAAAATAACGAATTGGAAACAAATAAGTCGCAAAGTTGGGATCAATTTTCAGCGTAATGTTTAAAAAAATAATAAAAATACATATTTGCTCAAATATATATTTGGTAATTATGTTTTTCTAAGATAGAGAATAATCCAGTAGCAAAAGGTCCGATTGTAAATTCATCCACAAAATAATATATAAATATTGATGTAATTTTTCACGATTAGGAAAATAATATATAAATATTATATATTTTGTTGTCAATTCACAAAGAGTATGAGTCACAAGAAGAAGTTGTAAATTTGATGACCTCTATTTCAGCCATAAAAATGTTTTGGGTGTAAAGTAAAGGTGTTCAATACCCGGGTTCGAAACGAACTATTAGTGACCGTCAAAAGTGGTAGTAAACATGTAATAAAATTGCGTTTAATAGTCGCGAATACCTAGATTTGTAGTAGTAAAAGTTCAAGTCACTCAATGAAGATGCATAGAGGTTGATGTCAGGAGCATCATTCCATCGACGTACGTAATCTAATTGTAGGAATGTAGGAAAGCACATCTTCTACACAAGGTTAGTTTTATGTCAACTCCTTAATTAGTAGTTTATTTTAAATAAAGGGTGTGTATAAACCGTCCAATTGTATACTTTAAACACGAATATATCTTTTACTTGTATAATAAAATAGACTCTTGATTCTTTATTGACATCGTTCGAATTCGATCTACTTGGTACTTGATAATATGTTGGGTGAATAGCATATGCTTCTAGAAACCAAATTATAGTGGTTAAAAGTGGTAGCAAATGAAGGTGGCATCCGGGAAAGATGATTGGGATGCAAAAGTTGGAGGAATCATTTGTTGGCATATTTTCCATGACCAAATGATTTTTAGAACCCCATACATGTCGTCTATACACATATCAGTCATGGGCAAATCATTCCATACTCCTCCTTCCCCAAAGCACAAAAGATCCCTAATTTTAAGTTGACATTCCAAGATTTCAGGTAGGATTTTTTTTAAAGTAGTAAATAAGTCGCAAGACATCATTAATTAATTCTAACCAACGGCTTGGGCCGTTCTCCCATGGGGCCCTATTTAAAAAAAACTATTTATTTTTATATGTTTCTTATTAATTAAAATGTTGGTAGTTGAGTTGAAAATACCATTTTAATTCTAATGTGGATGTCTCAAGTTCAAGGCTTGGCTCTTGTATCAAGATATTTTTTTTTTAATTTATTCATCTTTGCCATTATTTTGTGCCCACTTTTTATTTGTCGTTCAGGTGTGAATTTTTTGAAAGTTATCGGGGACAGCCCTCTTTTACAAGGATGCAGATGCTATTACTTTGAACATACTAGTTAGTGCCTTTTTTTTAATCCGAAAGGACATGACATGGAGGTAATAAGAATCCCCTCTATTTAATAGGTGAATGGTACAAAATGCAAGTATAATAGTATTTAGAGTTATGTTAGTTTTATCATTCTAAAAAATTTAGGACATTTGTGTGAATAGAATATTTTTTTTTTTTAAATTGACTTTCATTAAATCACCAAACAAAGGCTAACTATTATCAAGACGGAAATATCAAGCCGAAATCCACAATAAAAAAGATTACATCAAATCAAAAGAGCACCACCGCTCCTAATCAACTACTCTTGCTTTAAACCTATGTTTATACCACAAAAAAAAACCCAATGTCTTAATGTCCGAGATCATCTCCACTACATTTGGTTCCTTACTTGAATAATTTTTTTCATTCCTCGCCCTCCACATCCACCAACACACAATTATAATAATCACTTGAAGCACCACCTTCTTATTCCCCGGCACGCCACAGTACTCGTGCATTTACACCAAGTCATTAACGTGAAACACAAACATCCCTGGAATCTTGCATCATCTAGATCTCCCGTTCCAAATTCCCGCTGAAATGTCGTAACCTGATAGAATATGCTCAACTGTTTCATCATTGCTCTCGCACCAAACACATAAATGATTATCAACCGGGATGCTTCGTCTCATCAAGGCCATCTTAGTTGGAAGCCGATCCAGAAAAGCTCGCCACATGAAGATGTTACACTTATTAGGAACCCATTTACTCCAACTAAAGCTGAAACGAACGACACTGGTCACCGTTCCCTTCAACCATTTTTGGACCGCTTCTACAATGAATCCATCTTCCTTACCATCGCTCCAAACCCATGCACCTTGTGTATCGTCCATCCGAACCTGTTGTAATAATACCTCCAAGTTATGTTTACTGTTTACCTCTTCCACACTAGCAGTTGACCGACTCCATTCCCAGGAAAAAACCCGAGTAGTCCCATGTAAACTTAGACGACCAGAAACGAGAACCCATTTATTCTTTTCTAAAGTGAATAAGTTCAAGAATTTATCCTTTAACGGCTCCTAGTACAACCACGTTTCTAGCGAAAACCGAATCTGTCCCCCGTTACCAATTTTCCTCCAAATCATACTATTAAAACCAACACCTTCTACCTTGTATTTGTTCCAAAACGTTAGACAAATTTTCCATACCCCCGTGATAGAGTTATTAACTTGCGCTACACCTCAACTTCAGCTTGAATCGTGTATCGAAACAATCACTCTTCTCCACATTGCCTGTTGTTCATTATAAAACCTCCAAAGCCATTTACTAATCAACGCTATATTATTCCACTCTAATCTAGCTATCCCTAAACCTCCATCCCGTATAGGTTTTGTAACAACGTCCCACGATACCCAATTCATCCTCCTAACATCTTCTAACCCACCCCACAAAAACGTCCAATTAAACCTTCTAATGTGTTAATAATCTTCATAGTCTCCTTAAAAAGTGAAAAGTAATATGTAGGCAAGCTGTCCAGAGCCGATTTGATTACTGTCACCATCAATTAGCAGAACACGTAAATTTTTATGTTGATGAGTATATTTTATTTTACATAATCACTTCATAGGACTTACAGCATTCTCATCCTAGTCTCCATTTTCATATATTTAACTCAACTAACAAGCATCATATTCTCTAATCTTTGTTAATTTTCTTAAAAAAAATATAACATTTAACTCTATATCTTTTTCCCTATTGTACTAAAAACAGTTGTTTTGTTGGTTTATCTTGGTTTTACAAACTCGCAATAATATATAGATTGATGAATAGTAAATTAACCTTTAAATATAGAGCATCACTAAAGTTTTTGTAGGACCAACACAAGATTTGATGATACCGTGCGTGTATGATCGAGTCAAAAGGCGAAATTAATTGACCGATTATTGTTAGAGATGAGACGTGACTGAGGAAAAGTAAGGATATGAAAAGAACAAACAAACACAGTCAAAATTGGGCAGCACTTCGTTTAGAGTTCAAAGCAAAAGTTACATATTGAAGGCTAATGGGACCTATTTCTAGGGAAGCTCCCTACGCCTGAAGCCTTCCAAGTGTAAGGGCCTCCATACGCCTGGTAAGCGTTACACAATTACTAAATTACACCTAGGACCCATTTTCTACCCGTAAACATCTAGAAACATATACAAGAGATCCTAACTACATATCTTAGCTAGGGACATAGTCGTAGGGTGCAGTAACATACTTCCCCTTGGACCTACCTTGATATCTTCAAAACCCGCTGCATCGTAACCACCTTCAAAAACTTGATCAGCAACATCTTCATGTTTCAAGAACCGAGAGCTTCGACCAGTCACATCCCGAATGGATATTCTTCGCTACACACTATCTGACCATCTTCTGAAAGCGCACAGCTTGATCTGCTTCCTGGTCTTGGAAGTGGATCTGATTCTGATTCTGATGCAAAGTCTTCATGTCAGCTTCAAACAAATTCAACAGCGACATCGGATCGAACACTCTAAGCTTGCGACAGATCTTCGGATCATTCTTCAGCACAATCACTGCTTCAAGTAGGACCTGGTTGAGTTGAAGACTCAGCCATACCAATCCACTACTCCCATCATCATACTTTTTGGCTCGCTTCTCTCGAAACTGTGCTTCAATTGTTTTTGTCTTTCTTGCTCTAGCACCACCATCACTGCCTTCATCTTTATCAGACTCATCATTCCCAGGTTTCTTCTTACTATATTCATGATCATCCCATGATTCATTTTCATCCTCATCATAATCATCATCCCAACTATCATCACCAGTCTCTTATGTTTGTTGAAGTATATTTCAACTCTTCTTTTTAGCTTCTTATTCTCAGACTCTACAATAGAAAAACGATTCATAATAACATTACGAGAATCCGTTAACTGTCAAATCTCCTGCTCATTGTTGATTAACTTGAGCATTGTCGTTTCTAATGTTGCTGATAATCTTCGGTTCTCTGACCTTGTTTCATTGATAATGGTCAGGAACTAGCGATCTCTTTGTTCTGACTCATCTAACCTTCTCTGGTTGGCCATATTATGTGTAATTTGCATGTGAAGCATGCTCACTAGGTTATTAATTTGGGTTCGGAGAGATAGACCGGTAGATGTGGTTGGTACAGGTGAGATAGATAGCATAAAGGGTGTTTATTCAGGTTGTTGAGGAATCTAGAATTGTGAGACTTCGATCTCAGCAGTTAGTCTTTGAAATTCTGCATTGGCTAAAAGCTGAGTGGATAAAGAAGGCATAGAAGCTGCAAATGAGACGAACTTAGTGAAGATTGCAGTTCTAGCAGTGTCTGGTTGAGAAGTTCAGATTGTGGTTGAGGATGAAGTTGTGGTTTCTCGGATGGTTGCTGCACTGGTTTTGGTTTTAGATTGATTTGTTGTTTCTAGGAGTTTTATTGTCAGCTTTCTTGCAATGCTAGATTGACCTTTTCTTGATTTCTTTGGCAGCTGCGACATTTTCGGTTCTTTAGACGAAGTTATGGTTTTACGCTTTAGAGGTCTTTCTTCCTCAAGTGCTTTGTATATCTCCTCTATAGTTAGAACAAACTCTGGATCTCTTTGCTCTTCTCTCTTTCTCTAGCAACTCGCGTTCTTGTAGGGTAGCAAGTTCGCGGATCTGCCTTAATCTTTCTTCTTCACCACTTTCTCTACTTAATTTCATACCTTTTCTGAGTTGTTTGATTTCAAGATCTTCATCCGTATCATCACTATCAGATTCATTTCTCATAGGTTCAGTTGCTTGACCTCTTGTGGGCTATGAATAACGACTGTAGAAGTTATCCCCTTTCCTTTGTCTTTTTTGGGCCTTGATGGTCCAGCTTTAGTTGTTGCTTCTATAGTTGTAGTCGATGTTGATTCACAAGTAACTGCTCCAATTGATTTTGGTTCAGTAGTTGCAGCCGTGGCTGATGTGGAAACTGGGGCTGAGCGGGTTGGTGAAGGCCTTGGGAGATTCCCCTAAGGTCCTTGACCACCCTGATCATCATCACCTCCTTTTCCCCCTTGAGGTTGAACCTCCACAACATCAGAATCACTACCATCATGTCTCCAATTATCATTTAACGGTGCTACATAGTTGACATGTGCAATGTGGCCAATCATTCGCTTGGAGTGAGGTTCAACTTTCAAATTATAAGTCTTCATCTTGCTCAGAGTAGTGTCAGACATATGGATTAACTTGGTACCATCACCTTCAACTTTTGGTAACTTTGGAATCTGGGCATCAAAGATCATTTGTAGGAACCTCAGACTCATCAACGACCTCTTCTTCTCGAACTTGACTGTGACATTCTCCTTTAAGTGAAGGAAGTTCATCCTAGAGAAGTTGAACGGTTTGTTGAGAATGAGAGCTACCATTGCAAATGAAATCATTTCTCTTGATGCGTCAAAACTGCTTAACCCTTGCATATGGACATGAAGTAGATAACAATATTCTTTGCATAAGTTTGCCTTCAACAGCATGGAAGTTTGCACTGCGCCTTCATACTCTAGTCTCTTGAATAGCTCTCTAATCAGATCAGCAGAAAACTCGATCAGATCATCTTCATTGTCGTTGAAATGTAAGGCTTCTTTAATTGATTGTTCGGTCACTGCGACTTCTCGATTGTCGATTCGACCTACGATCCCAATAGGAGTACGGTTGTAGTCGAGGCTAGCCGTTGCCCACAGTTCTTTTTTATGGCTCTTGTATGGCACGTACTGAGTGGATATAGCATAGTGGATCATTGAACTCTTCAAAAAATTGATAATATCTATGTAATCGGCTGCATTCGGTGCTTCTGGATCCAAGTGAGCACATATGTTGTGACTAAACCCCGGATTCAAATCCATATCCGCAGTTTCTCATCAAACGTACTTAATAATATTGAAAAGGCTAAAATATGACAAAATGACACAAATAGCCACTTTTTTTGGTGATGCAGGCGTATGGACTCCATACGCATGGATGATTCTACACGTAAGAGCCTTACGCCTGACACTGTTCAGTCGTAGGAAGTTCATATGCCTGAGATATGTTTGAAAAACCCGAGTCTTGTTTTGGTCCATTCAGGTTCTAAAAATTTGTGTGAAGCAACATATAGGTCCAATTATGAAATCCTAATTTTCAATTTGTATATACGTTGATATTTTGAATGTGTTTAATTGGGTTTTAGAACCGGTTTTTGAAGAACAGTAAAATCAATCAAAACTCGTGATTTTATGGATGAAATCACATGATGTTCGGTTCAAAAGATCCACCTTTTGATGTTTATGATTCGAGAACTAAACATTTTCAAAACAAAACACGCAATCGAAGGTTCAAATGTCAGTCCACAGAAGTCAAAGGAAGGGGTTTTGGTTTTAGGCAGGAGAAAGGATAAAAACCAATTGAGGGTAACTATCGCCTTTATAGCCCCACCCTAACGTGTGAATGTTTCACACGGATGGCATATATGGCCCTCCAACTTCCACACGTACGGACAATTAAGCCCTCTTATGCCTTATGTTCACACGTAAGGACATACAAGCTTTCAAAATTTACATTTTAGTCCCTACATGAGCTCCTTACGTGACCCTTGTAGCCTATACGTGTGAAATTTCATACGTATGAACCCTGCAACCCTTTGACTTTTCAAAATGACATTTTTATATCCTTAATGAACCTTTCAAAAACATTCAACATTGTTTATTTATGGTCCCTGAATGGAGGTCCATACATGTGATTGCTTTCACACGTATGAAGGAGTTTCAAAATTCTGAAAAATTACCAAACTACACCTGAACTCTCAAAAGCTCATTTAAACACGCGTCTTTCAGATTTCGAGCTCGGGACTTGGTTTTAAACATGAAAAATGACAGAATTACCCCCAAATGTGAGGATCTTTTATCCATTAACACATTCTCCCTCTGAAACTCCTAATTAGTCAAACTTTGACTTAATAGTCAGTTTCACCAATGGATGATCAGATACTCACGCACAACTAGAACCAACAGTTGTTCCGAGCACAGACGATTCGCACCATTCCCATATCACTTATCTGCCCAACGTCTGACTTACACTACTGACCTCAAATTTCGAAAATATGTCAATTTTAGCATAAATCCGTTATTTGACCAGTTTTAAAGTTCAAAAACTCCACTTAGGTGTTTGTTTGACTCCGGCGTTGTTGAAAGAGAGATAAAACAATCATTTAAGCAGATCCAATATCGGTTCTTCAAAAACAAAGCAGAAATGGAAAATCATTTTGGAATTTTTGATATTTCTGAGGAAAAAAATAAGAAATTCAAACAAAGATAGGGAATGGAATATTTACAAACAATATTTTTGCGAGTTTACCTGGTAGAGAATCATATTAGTTTACGTACCAGTCATGATAACCATTGTTCAGGTAGTTATAATTCAAATAATTAGTAAATAAACGATTACCAATGTGGTCAATGGTCCCCACGCACACGATAAGGTAAGATTTATACTTACGGTCAATGGTCCTCACGCACACAACACATTCTCGTATCAAGCATTGCGCAAAGCTTCGTCCTAACGTGTGAGCAAGCCATGACCATCCATTTACAAGTCATGAGATTGGTTAAATCTCGGTCAGGGTGGGGACAGATACCGGAAACCTTTTTTTTCACACTTAGCTTAGAGGGCGTGCATAATCCAAGTCGCTATCCCAATGTACAATCGCCATAAGATCAATATTTATTATTTACATCGCGTGTGGCTTATTTACAAACCGATCTTAGTGGGTGTGTCCAACCCATGTCACTATCCTAGTGAACAGGAACCATAAACTAGGGTGTTGTAATTGGCACGCAAAGGTGGAGGAACAACTTTATAACCCAAACCACTAACGCTCTTTTCAGTTATTTGACTATCAATTATGTGATCAAGCACATGCTTGGAGTTCGAATAACTGTCAAGCTTTTTCTTGATGGCCTCGTAATCACACTATGCCACTACCAATGCCTTTTTGGTTTGTGTTAGATCAGTAATGTAATTGTTAATGGCATCTTGTTTATTTAAAATTATTCTTTTCTGAGAAGACGAACCATCAGTAAAGAAGTATTTGGAATAATCCATATTAGATTCTACCAGATCGTGAACCAAACAGAATTTCTGGTTGGTCAAGAGGTCAGCTTCAGCTAACAATCTATCAACATCATCATCCAGCGAATCTGCATTGCTTTCTGATGATCCAGATTTTTGGCTAGAGGATTCTTCTGAACTGTCATCATCACTTGAACTCTCCTCTGAAGATGATGATCCAACTGAATCTTGTTGTACATCCTTAGTTATCTCAGCATAACATGTAGCACCAACTAAATTCACCCCACCGTTTCCTGCCAACTACATATTCTAGTCAACCCCTTCATCAGCTTGAACTACCATAGCGCGAGCCTGGTTGTTGGATTGTGGTGAGGGTTGTGGCATCGGGTTGGTAACTGGCACAATAGCACGTTCCTGGTTTGAAACACGTACTTCTTGCTGAGGTTTTGCTAAAACGGATTCTGTTGCCATTGATTATGGTTTGCTCTGAAAGGATACTGACTTCCCTGTTGGGTTGGCTTGTCACACTCTCACTTGAAATGTCCGCGTACTCCGTAGTTGAAGCACGTGACTTTCTGTTTGTTGAAGCCATATTTAGTATCCTTGGTTTAATGCCAGTCACTCCAACCTGTTCTCTCCATAAAATCTCCGGCTCTTCTCACCACACTTGAAAAATGCCACTGCTTGTCCATTAACACAATTTCATCCATGTCCACCTGATCATATTCTTCCTTTGTTAGGTTGACATTCCCTATGTTCCCTACCACCAGATCATTATAAGAAGTAACAAAAGCAAATAATAAGGCTATATGTTCTTCTGAAACCTCCAAAGTCACATTCCCAAAATTATATATTCATGGTTGTGCCATCAAGGTGTTCGAAGAAACATATGCTGACTATTGGGGAGCGGATGTATTTGTGTGAACATAAGTGTTTCCTAGTTGTGATGAAGTTTGGCAGTAGGTAGTAGAAGTCGAGGAAAGTGGTGTGTAATGGTAAGCATAGGAATAGTTCATAATGGGATCGGGAACTCAAACTTGAACGGTTTGAGGAGGTTGGTTATAAGCAAATGGGTCATTGGCAACAGACGAAACAAATGTTGTCTGAGGTCGAGAGCTAGCTGTGATGACAGAGGTAGCAGGAGTACCGGCATAGCATAACTCTGGATTTGAGGTAATGGAATCCTCTTGGCCTTCCTTGACTCCTCTATTTCTCTGTTCAGTATCTTGATCAAGAACTCACCAATCGTCAAAGTTTAATTATGCCCCATCTCCTTCCTAACATCCACATAATGCATCTATTGCGGTGGCAGTACATCTGCAAAACGCTCAATTAGTTCAAAAGAAGTATATTTAAGTTCAAACTTACGTAGTTCACTCACAAGATGGTAGCATCGAGACTGCATGTCTCTCAGCGACTCTTGTTCAATGTGGCAAAAAGCTTCATACTCCTTCTTCAGTTGGTCCTGCATGATCTTGAACTTCCGTTCATCTCCTTCACACCGGTTCTTTAACAATGCCCATAGATTTTAAAAATTTTTACACACATCATATTGGTGTAAGATATCCTTCGGCAGTGCCTGTGTAAGAATAGAGAACACCTTTCTCTCATTCTTATAGTTCTTCTTTTCTTCATCGTTCATCTGAGAAATCTCTACCGTTAAATATGAGTTCTCCTATAATGTTCTAACCAGAGGATGCTCTACCCAATAGCATATCTTCGGACCAATTCCCTCAATATGTATCCGAATTCTCCCTTTCAAGGATTTATATTCATTGAGATGTTCCATCTTGGGAGCTTTGTTGCTACTTCCCATTTCGTTGTCGCACTTCATCATTTGATGGACGCTATGAAGTTGGCTTGTCGCCGAAACCATAGCCTAGGAATTAGTTGATATGGGCACTTGATGTTGAGGTAGGGTAGAAAACGGACAGTACGATGTAACATCATTCGCTTGCTGCAGCGGGTTCGTTGCATTAGCAACAACGTATGGATGTGTCATTGGGGTGGGGGTTGATGCTGGATATGTTCGGGACGGATGACTTGGGTTAGATAATTCCAACTTATGGCGCTTGGCATGAGATCAGATGAGTAAACGATGTTTTTGGTGAAAAATGGACAAAGTCAAACTTGAAATGGGTCAAAATATGACTAACAAAGGCTATCACACGTATGGAAGGAGTTTCCACATGTAAGGGATAGGTGTCACATGCATGGAGGTTGTTCCTCACGTATAGGATGTTGTTACAGGCGTATGGGAACAAAATCATGTATGAGTTAGGCATGAGGAGAGTTTGCCAGACGTATGGGACCTTACGCCTGAAGGAACCAAGCGTAAGAGTCATGTTCCAGGCATAAGGGACCTGAATACGATGAATATGGCTATGTTTTAATGATTTTTGATGAAATTGAAGGTATGGATGATCCAATGAGCAAATTTTATTAGGAATTTATGTAGAACACGAATATGATGCCCAAAAACCTTCAAAAACATGAATTCTAATTCAAATCAATCAAAAACACCAAGAACACACATTTAAGTTTTTTTTTAACAAAAATCTAGATTTGTAAAAATCAAACGTTGTTTATGATGATCAATTTATTTAGACACCTTCTCTATCATATCTAGATGTTATTCCAACAAAAAAAAAAAAATTAATAATTCAATCCAAAATCAAAATATTCTTCAAAAACCTATGATGAACAACTTATGAACAACATTTCTCAAAAACCTAGATCTGATGTGTTTTGATGCAAACCTAATATGGATAAGATCAACAACAAGTTCTAATGAAGATTATGCAATCAAATCATTAATTCTAATCAGGATTAACCAAAAACCATGTTTATGCTTGAAAATGGGTCAAAATAACAAATCAGATTTGAAACTACTCCAATCTAACAACACGCAAGGTATGAGCCAAGCTTTGCTACCACTTGTAGGATCGACACAAGATTTTATGATACCGTGCGCGTATGATCGCGTCAAAAGGCGGAATCGATTGACCGATTGTTGTTAGAGATTAGATGTGATTGAGGAAAAGTAATGATATAAACAACACATACAAACACACTTAAAATTGGGTAACACTTCTTTTAGAGTTCAAAGCAAAAGCTACGTAATGAAGGCCAAGGGGTCATATTTATAGGGAACCTCCCTACGCCGGGAGCCTTCCAGGTGTATGGGCCTTCATACGCCTGGTAAGGGTTACACAATTACTAAATTACCCCTAGGACCCCGTTTTCTACCCGTAAACATCTTGAAACATCTACAAGAGATCCTAACTACATATCTAAGCTAGGGACATCCCGTAGGGTGCAATAACAGTTTTCTATCATTTATTCTTTAATACAGAGGCTCTAATATGGTGAGGTTTAATTGCTTTCTAATTTTTCTTCTATATTTAAAGAGAAAGTATGATTTGATACTCCAATGTGAAAGTCATCAAGATGTAAATACATCTCGATTTCTGCCTAAACTTCTTAAATATGGATTGTTGCACGGTTGCCAAGTTCTGCAAATTGTTACATACGTAATGTTTGGCCAAAATAATCAAATACAAGCTTCTTTTCGTAAGACTGTTGAACTTTTTAAGAAGATGCCATAGTTGGAAAATTCGTTGCGTTCATTCATACTTTTCATTGTGTTCATTCAACTACTTTTAATTCTCATGATGTAATATTCAATATCATATTACATTTAAGGAAAGCTTGGCTAGACACCTGTTAAAAGAATTGTGAACATGTGTACGTAACAATACGGGGAGAATTGAAGTTATGGAGAAGCTGTATGATCCAAGTTCTTTATGGGTGTAAGTAGGTCAAACATATTTGTATTCAATATAAAATGAATTTGAAATGAAACACCATCAAGGTTTGTTCACCTTATTCTAGTGGAGTAGTAGTCATCTAATAATTTATCAGTAGATGGCGTCAGCCTTACTTGTTAGATGGCCATTTTGTAACACTTTAAATGACCATTCGGTGACGGTGTGAAATTAGAAAGCATGAAATATGGATACAGCTCAAGCCTTTCTCCTATATACATTAAACTTGAGTGTCACAAGTTTCATATATGAGTGTTATATACTACAAAATTTGGTATTAGGCTATTAGCAGTTGAAGTTCCAAAAAATACCTATATGCAAAAAATAGCAGTTGCTACAATCTGTTGCAAGTATTTCGGGTCATGATTGCAAGAAAAATTCTTTAGTTGCTTTACGATTGTTTTGGGAAATGTAAATACTTGGGCCTATGTGGTATATAAAGTGACACGTTCATTAGTCTAGAAAATATAAATATTTAGTTGACGAGCATGTTAGCATCTTACATAAATCAAATAAATAAATCATATCGATTAGTTGAACTAAGGAAATCAGTGATCATAAATAGAACGAAAAACAATAAAAAATTAGACATTTATAGCATACAACTTTTAACTCGAAGATTATGTATCCTGGTGCTAAGTGTGGATCTAGACCAAAAAATTAGAGGTATCTCAAATTTTTTTTCGCACATTTAGACAATAATAAAAAAACATGATAACAAATAAAGTTAAACAAAAACCTAATAGATTGACTTCTTCGTGGTTTTAAAACTTGAAATCGAGTCATTACATCATCATCTGTTACTTAATCAAATGTTTCTTTTCCGACCACACAACTACAACATTGCTCAAATAATCATCACCTATTCAATTGCGTAAATCCGTCTTGTCAAGATTCAATTTATAAAAAACATTTTCAACAATTGTGGTTGCAACTAGTAAAACCAACCCTAGCTAAAATGTCCAATAAACTAAAGGAAAATAATGATCTTTTTCAATATCCACCAGTAAATGATCAAGGTCATATATTCCATTCAATTTGGTAAATCTGTCATTTTTTCTTAAAGTGTGATAAAAGACCTTAAGATCACCAAAAAAAGGCACCATCTTTGTTTTGTATTAAATTCATCCGGATACATATCAGACAATACTTCCTCACCCCCTTCGATTTTTGTGGAAGGGTCGCTCTTTTATTTTTCTTTTATAAAACACTAGTATTATTAAACACCCAAAGAATTGACACAATTGAATCGATCAAGAACACACGCTTTATTAGTCAGACCAAACAAAAAGATTACAGAGAAAGAAAAGATTACAAAGAAGATGAATTAGAGCTTAATCGATCAACCTATTTATAAGCCCTAATCCCCAAATCTACCAATTAGCTAACTATTAACGAACTTGACCTAATGTTACATATTAGCCCCTCATAGTTTCATAATCATGACAACTCCGAACTAAACTTATTACACTCACGTAACAACTTTGAAACAATTACTAATTGACCCTTGCACTTTATAACAATCTCCACCTTGCAAGATCAATTGTAATTCATATTACCAACAATAAAAGTTCCTAAACACTGCTGAAAACTTGCAATAGGCAATACCTTTGTAAACATGTCAGTTGCATTATCTTTAGTACCAATCTGTTCAACCTCAACCTCCTTTGATTGAACCACATCTCTTATAAAATGATACTTTACCTTGATATGCTTTGTTCTTTCATGAAAAGTTGGATTTTTAGACAGCTGGACTGCTCCTTGACTGTCTGAAAACACAACTGCATTTACATCAGTGATTCCCAATTCTGTAAAGAACCCCCTGAGCCATATTGCTTCTTTTACACCTTGAGTTAAAGCAATATATTCAGACTTAGTTGTAGACAAGGCTACAACATGCTGCAAAGCAAATTTCCAACATATATGGCTGCCCATGACCAGGAATGCATATCCAATCAATGATCCTCCTTTATCATCATCTTTAGCAAATTCTGAATCTGTGAAACCTTGAATCACAGAATCAAACTCTCTTTTACCATCAAAATCAAACAACAATTCTCAGTACCTTTCAGATACCTGAGCATCCACTTGGCAGCTTCCCAATGTAATTTCCCTGGATTGGATAGATATCTACTTACCAAACTGACTGCAAAACCCAAGTCTGGTATTGTACATATCATTTGGTCCATTAGACATCCAACCAAATTAGAGTAAGGAAACTTTTCTATCAACTTAGCTTTCTTTTCAGTCTTTGGTCAATCTTTCAAGGACAATTCTAAATGTTGAGCTAGAGTAATACTAACTGCCTTGCAGTTATTTATATAATAATTCTTCAATATTTTCTTGATATAAGACTTTTGTGACAAGTAAGTCTTTCTTTGTTCCCTATCCTTCTCAATTTCCATCCCTAGAATCTTTCTAGCATCTCCAAGTTCTTTCATTTCCATCTCACTCATCAACATTTCTTTTGTGAGTTTAATCTGATCTTTATCTTTGCAGGCTAACAACATGTCATCTACATATAACAGTAGATACACATACTCCCCTTCTTTGTGTTGTTTAAAATACGCACAATTATCATAGTTGCTTCTCATAAAATCATAATTTATCATATGCTTGTCAAATCTCAAAAACCACTCTCTTGGAGACTGTTTTAAACCATATAAAGATTTTTGTAACAAACATAACTCATCCTCTTGTCCAGCCACTTCATATCCCTAAGACCGATTCATATAAATCTTTTCATCTAAGACTCCATGTAAGAAGGCAGTCTTCACATCCCGCTATTCCAATTCATAATCTTGGTTTGCAGTAATTGACAATATTACCCTTATATATGTGTGTTTCACATCAGCCAACAGGAGAAAAAGATTTTTGTGTAATCAATGCCTGCTCTTTGTGTGTATCCTTTTGCCACTAATCTGGTCTTATACCTTGGTTTTCAACACCTTTGATTCCTTCCTTTAATTTGTATATCCATTTGCATGATACAAGTTTCTATCCCTCACGCTTGTCACAAGTAACCAAGTCTGATTTTGATACAAGGGATCATTTCATCATTCATTGCCTCAATCCACTTGTCTTTGTGAACTGAACTAATATCTTGACTATAAGTCAAAGGCTCACTAGTGTCTTCTATTTCTTCTATATTGAACACAAAAGCATAAATGTCTTGATCAGCTCTTAATCTGGCAGGTTTAACTATAGTCCTTCTTGGCCTATATCTTGCCAAACTATAACCTTGTTCTTCCTTTCCTGGTGTAGATGATAAAGAAGCTTCTTGTTTATTAGTCTTCTTAACTCCACAATCATCACTTTCCTCCACCTCAATTTGAATATTGTCTTCTTCAGCATCTAGGGAATCTTTTGCATGTGACTTGCCTTTTATCACATCTCTATACATGATGTCTTCTCTAAACTTCACAACATCTCTGCTTAATTTAACCCTACCACCATTCCCTTCAATCTTCCATAGTCTATAGCCACTTACACCTTCTAGATAACCCAGCATAATGCACTTTTATGCCCTGGCCTCTAATTTCCCTTACCTCACATGAGCATAACACAAAGAACCAAGCACCTTCAAGTGTTCATAATCAGCTATATCACTTGTTCTTCCTGACCACATTTCCATTGGTGTTTTCAAACCAATGGCATTTGAAGGGGATCTATTTATAATATAAGCAGAAGTGGACACTATTTCTGCCCAAAACATCTTTGGTAGCCCAGAACTTAACAATAAACATCTAACCTTGTTAAGAATTGTTCTGTTCATTCTTTCTATAACACCATTTTGTTGTGGTGTTCTAGGAACAGTCAAATGCCTCCCAATTGCATGTTGTTTGTAGTACTTATTAAACCAGCTACTGCAAAACTCTAACCCGTTGTCTGTCCTGAGTTTTTTTTAATTCTTTTCCGACTTTGGTTTTCTATTAAGGCCTTACATTCTTTAAATGTTTCATAAGCTTCATCTTTATGCCTTATTATGTGAACTCAAAGTCTCCTTGAATAGTCATCCACTATACTAAGAAAATACTTTTCACTTCCCAAAGAACTAGTCTTAGCTGGCCCCCAAAGATCAGCATGAACATAGTCTAGTACTTCTCTAGAACTATTTTTACCAACACCAAACTTTACGCTCTTGGCTTTTCCCTTGACACATTGTTCACATGAACTATCATTTTGTTCCTTTAAATCTTTGAGCAAATTTCTTTTATTCAACTCATTCAACCCCTGAACACTTATGTGTCCCAATCTATTATGCCACATAATGACCATATTACCCTTGTTATCTTCTACAACCGAAACAAAACCCTTTTCCATGGTTTTCTCATCTTAGACATAGATGTTATTTGTTTGTCTAGTTCCAGAAAAAACTACCATAGAACCCTTTACAATTCTAGCCTTTCTATTCCTCAAATTAACATTATACCCATTCTTTTCTAATGTCCCAAGAGAAATCAAATTTCTAATTAATTCAAGAATATACCTCACACAAGTCAAGGTGAATGTGACTCCACCTTCTAACTGCAATGTTACATTTCCATATCACCTGATTCTGCAAGGCTTGTCATCTCCCAACTGTACAGATCCAAGATCCTCCATCTTCAAGTCATCAACGAATACTTTGTTGGGTGTCATGTGAAACGAATACCCAGAGACCATAATCCACAGAGCCATTACTTTTCCTCCTTTACCACCATCAAGACTTCAGCACTTCCAAAACTGTCTTGTGATTCATCAGGGGAAAAACTTCCATGATTTCTTGAAAATGAACCTTCATTATTTTTCTTTATTTTCTCAGGACAATCTTTCTTTAGATGCTTCTCTGAGTTACAAATATAGTACCTTCTTTTGAATGTGGAATTAGACCTTTTTGTAAACTTTGGCTCCTAATTTCTTTGTTCTGTCCTTCCTCTTACATACAGACCAGTTCCTGCATTATCCTGTCCATCATTCTTCTTCTGCAACTCTTTAGAATTGATTGCAGCCAATACTTCGGTGGTGTTTGTTTTTCTCCCAGAAGCACTTCTGACCTCTTTTGTCTACGCCGCGCAGACGCGGGCAGACGTTTGGGGCGGGCAGACAGTTTGTTTTTTGGAAGACATTTCACTCCAAAAGCTCTTCCTGACCACTTCTTGGTGCAGACTTGGACCAAAGTCTTCTAAGGTCTTCAAAGGTCTTCTCCTCTTCTCTTCTCCTCACCCACCACCACCACCACCACCCACTACCACCACCACCACCACCACGGTCACCCACCCACCACCACCACCTAGCATCGTCCACCACCACCGTTCACCACCACCACCGTCCATCACCACCACGGTCGACCAACACCACCCACCACCGTCCACCACCACTACCACCACCATCACCCACCACCACCATGGTCCACCACCACCACCACCCACCACCACCACGGTCCACCATCACTACCCACCACCACCCACCACCACCACCACCACGGTCCACCACAACCTACCACCCACCACCACTACCACCACCCACCACCCACCACCGTCCACCACCGTCACCCACCCACCACCTCCACCTAGCATCGTCCACCACCACCGTTCACCACCACCGCCGTCCATCACCACCACGATCCACCACCGTCCACCACCACTACCACCACCCACCACCGTCCACCACCACTAAACCACCCACCACCACCACCACGGTCCACCACCACCACCACCACGGTCCACCACGGTCCACCACCGTCCACCACCACTACCACCATCACCCACTACCACCACCACCACCACCACCACCACGGTCCACCACCAACACCCACCACCACCACGGTCCACCCACCACCACCACCGTCTACCACAAGGCTGCTGTAAAAACTCAGTTTATTTAAATTTAAGTTTATTTCAGCAGCCTGCAGACGTTAACAAACAAACAGTCTTCTTCTTGCAGACTGCAGACCTTTGGTCCACCTCTTCTCTTGCAGATGTCTGCAGATGTGGTCCGCAGACTGCAGACATTTTCCTGCAGAAAAAACAAACAGTACCTTCATAAATAGACAGAGTATCTATTCTAAACATTAGTGTATCCACAAAATGTTCATAAGAATGTGGAAAAGAAGTCAAGAATATTATGGCTTGATCTTCTTCATCGATATTAATATTAATATTTTCAAGATCCAAGATCAACTTATTGAATTCATCAATATGATCTTCCAAAGTCTTTCCAGGTGTTAACTGGAATGTATACAATCTCTTTTTCAAGTACAATCTGTTGGCTAAAGATTTGGTCATATACAAGCTTTCCAACTTAGACCAAATCCCAGAAGCAGATGCCTCTTTTGATACCTCTCGAAGAACACGATCACTAGGATTCAAAATAATTGCACTATGAGCCTTCTCAAGAATATCCTTCTTCACTTTTTTAGACAATTCTGCTGGTAACCTAGCTTCCCTGATAATGCATCAACGACTCCCTGATGCACTCACAGTGCCTTCATCTTAACACGCTAGAGATTAAAATCGTTTCGTCCATCTAACTTCTCGATCTCAAACTTCGTTGAAACCATCTTGATACCCAATTAACACTTCCAATCTTTTAATCAAGCCAACAGAAAACACCCAAATAATTGACACAATTGAATCGATCAAGAACATACGCTTTATTAGTCAGACCGGACAAAAAGATTACAATGGAAGAAAAGATTACAAAGAAGATGAATTAGAGCTCAATCGATCAACCTGTTTATAAGCCCTAATCCCCAAATCTACCAATTAACTAACTATTAACGAACTTGACCAATTGTTGCATATTAGCTGTAGGATCGGGGAATGATCAATCAAATAATAATCTGCATGATATGTAAACCGAGAGGTGCAGAATCCCTCTAATCTAACAAAATGATATACGACCCAATAATCACTCAAAAGATTTCATTTTCAACATTTATCATATTCATTAATATTAGTAATACCGATTACAGACTCGAAATATGATAAACACTGGTTTCCAGATATTCGAACAGAGAGAATTCGGCGCCTTAATGCAACTGACCAAATGACCAAACTCTAACTACCTCTGCCCAACATCTGTACACAGGCCCTGCCCATTCGCATCATCGAGTGTGCGAATGGACAGATTACCATACGAATGGCTTATACAGACACTCATTCGCATGACACAAAACCCTCATTCACATGTCCGACTATGCGAATGGACTTACAAATTACAAACTATTACATACTAGAAGACAAACTATATAACGATCTACCCGAAAGCTACAGAAACACATAAAATGCATCTACATTAGCCCCTCATAGTTTCACAATCATGACAACTCCGGAATAAACTTATTGCATTCACATAACAACTTTGAAACAATTACCAATTGACCCTTGCACTTCATAACAATTAGTTTGGGCTATTTATAAAAATTGGGTTTTCAATTACATGTCGGTTTTTTAAATTTAATTAAATGTGGGCGTTTGAATTAAATGTGGCCTTATTTTTAAAATTAGGTATCCTACTGTCGTGCCTTCGAGCGGTGGGTGGTCGGGTTTTCCCTACATTGGTGGACCTAGTGGACCAGGTGCCCATTGGGTATGCTGAATTCATCATAAAGGGACTTCCACAGGAGTCAGAGACGACTTTGTTGGCCTTTCAAAAAAAAATATTTGTTTAGACACTCATTCGCATGACACAAAACCCTCATTCACATGTCCGACTATGCGAATGGACTTACAAATTACAAACTATTACATACTAGACGACAAAACTATACAACGATATTTCAAAAAAAATATTTGTTTAGACGTATATATCATATTATTTGTTCATGAGTGTCTTATCTATACTACATTTTAAAGGAGGAAAGACATATACAAATATAATTTAACATAAATTTTAATATGACATAAGAAAAGTCTCATGCTTAAAACCCAAATGTCATGTAATTTTTTCTCTTTCTACCCTTCATGCAAAACCTACTTGTACATATTCTTTTATCATAACCTACAATTACCATTAATCTATATCCATAATCTACAATCTATATTATATTATAAAACATTTGAGAAGGGTATCAACCAAAATTAAGTAATTACCACATTTTATAAAAAACATGCAATTTTATATAAAAAATTTATATATAACTAAATTATACAAAAATGTTTCTATAAATACAAATATATACCTGTACACGTTAAAAAGATTGTTAGAATCAATAAAAGTTGAACTTTACGTAAAAAGAATTTTGTAATGCCTTTTCTTAAAAAAAATAGAGTGCGCATGAATTGGCTCACGAACCCAAACCAAACCAAACCGAAACCAGACTCCGAAACCAGTCTTTCAAGCAGGTGAAACCAGGGCTGAACCGGTTCGATTCCTAAAAAATACCAATCTATGCACGTCTATAAAGCTCTTGGGTTGGGATGTCTTATGTGGAATATTTTCAACTAACACAACTTCCAATTTCATTTTCCGATGCCACTGATAGAAATTTATGGTACACTTATTTAGCAGTTGTATTGGATTGTTTTCATCATGTGTACAACTTATGGTATACTCCTTTGCAGGTTGATTACATATGAGCCGTGCCAACCTCCTCTTAATGTGGATCTTATAAAGGTCCCTATGATTTCTTCTTCTCGGCAATCTATCCAGATTTGGCACGTTCAACATATTGAGTAGAACAATTAGTATAATAATAGTTACTAATGAGTCAAACCGCTACTTCCAATTTTTTACTGTCATGTATCTAAAATTTGCATATGGTATATAGAACGTAGTATGCTATCATATCTCCTTATAGCCTCTAACAAAATACCCCACTGTGAAGCACAGGTGCTTACACACACAAACATACGCCTTACATATTGATTCTTTTAATCATTTTAAGGTTTGAATTACGTTTCCGCCCTATATTATCGACTCCGTCGCAACACGCAGATTCCCTGCTAATATATACGTTAACGGGAAAAAAATATTCATTTAAGGCATGTATATGTTCTGATAATTTATATCTAAGCTGAAAAGCCTAAATTACCACTTAACTTGGCATAAATAAGACCCACCGTAGTGGGCAACTTTTGGGGTGCTATTTTAGAAAACGGTGTGGGGGGCTTTATTTTTGAAAATCATGTTTTGGCGTGATACAATTAACACCGGAAACAATACTCCCCCACCAATCATAGCTTGCCACATCATACTCTCTCTCTCTCTTATTATTATTTTATTATTTTTTTTACTTTAAAAGATAAAATAAAATATTAATAGGGGCTTTATAAATAAAGCCCCACCACTACACCCCTTTTTCACTTTATCTCTCCATGCTGACTCAGCTACCACGTGGACCAATCAGAAAAGGGGGCTAGCCGCCCACTACACATGGTCTAAGCAAAGTCAGTTAACTAAAACAACAGCTTCTCAGCCCAAAGAAAAAAAAATTCAGAAGTGTCAATTCTTGCTTAAACCAAAAGAAACGAAAACTGGAATTTACTCTTCAAAATATTTACTTTTCATATTTTCTACATAGAGAAAGTATACGGTATAAAGCCCCTTAAAATAAGAAGCGTAAGAAGCCACCAGTGATTGACACCTGTCAATTTTAACCTAACCACAGTTAACCCCAATTAAACCGTTTTTCATCTTCGCTGGAAACAAACCAATCTAGATCTAGATCTAACCACCACAACCAACACCAACACCACCACCACCGCCAGCGCCACCGCGAACCACCACCCGACACCACCACGTCATCCTTCACCTTCTCGTCTGACACCATGCCAACAACGAAAACCAACCATGTCATCAGGTCCTTCAAGCACTTCATCATTTTCACGATAGCCATCATCTTCATCATACTCTTCTAGTTCCTGCATCTCATCATGATTCTCAAGATTCCATTTTTCATCTTCATCAGTTGATACAGACTTTGATGCTGCCATTTTTGTCACTTCTCCAGGTTCATCATTCGCAACTTCCTTCCCTATGCCTCCAATAGGTGTAACTGAACCACAAGAATCATCTAGCTCATCATGAGACAGATGAACCGGTGAGCTAGGTGGACTTGAAACTGAGAGAGATGACTGTGAATCACACCTTAACATGTCGTTTTCTTTTAGGTTCTCTGCCATAATTTCTTGCTGAGCTTGTTGAAGATTGTCTTGAGGACCACCACCATAATTCCATGTTCTTGTATCACTGCAATTATTGTAGGCTGTGATTTGAGATCAATTTTTGGCTGGTGAAACCGAGAGAGAAACCGAAGAAGAATGTTTGGAAAATGGGTGATGAGTGCATCTGAAACTGAATTGGCTCCTTTAACTCTAAAATGGAATGTGCGTTTGATTTGATGTGTTTGATAAAGGAAGAAGGATAAGGTGCGTTTGATTGGTTTGAATTTTTTTTGTTTTTGATGAGTGCGTCTAAAACTTTCAATGAGTGATTCCAAACTTTTAATGAGTGCGTCTGAAATTTCAATGAGTGCGTCTGAAAATCTTTGATGAGTGCGTCTGAAAATCTTGATGAGTGATTTCAAACTTTTAATGAGTGCGTCTGAAATTTCAATGAGTGCGTCTGAAGTTTGATGAGTGCGTCTGAAAATCTTGATGAGTGCGTCTGATATCTAAAAGTGCTCTGTTTTTCACCAACTTCATCTTCTTCCTCTGCAACTTTTTTTAACCTAATTTTTATGTTTAATCATCTTTATTGAAACAAAATCGAAAGTATTCGACAACTATTACGATTCATAATTGTTCATATGATTATTTAATCGTTTTTTTTGTAATCGTTTTTTTTAATTGTGTAATCATTCTGAACATGAATCGATCTGAAAACGATGAAAAATTAGGGTTCAAATTAGTTCTGTTGTTACGATTTGAAAAAAAAAATAGACGGTTAGAAGGTTTTTTCCTATTTTACGCTTTGTTAGTGTTAACCCAGGTATGGTTAGGGTTTTTAATCTGCATCCAGAAATCTTGTTAATCTAACGGCTGAGATTGCTTCTTACGCTTCTTACGTTAAGAAGCTTTATACGTTAGCCTCACCTTCTACATAAATTCTATATATGTTAAATTGTTGATAAGTCATTATCTATTTTTTCTTCATGAAATATCATATCAATCTTATCATTTAAACTAGTTTTTCAGGTGAAAAAAATAAAAAGAACAAGATTATATTCCATAGGTTGAATCACATGAGTAATCTTGAAGTTTGCTTTGATTCTTGTTTGTTATTGCTCAAAAAGGTCAACCTATGTATAGTAAGAACTATCATTTATACCTTTTTTCCTTTTATCATTTATTATTTTCATGACCAAAGTAATTCCACTCACTCATATCATATTCCAATTTCAACATATTCAATCATCTAGTTTTTAAGCAGCCTCATTATAACTTTCCCTACCCCATCCCCTACCAATTATTGTCCTCCATAATATCTTCATTAAATTCCTCCTCTTCAATTCATAGTTCATATACACTAACCCATCTTCAACTCAATCATATATCAATTATCAAATGGAGTTTGATCAAAGTATTTGTGAAACAGGACTTGTGTTAGGACTTAGCCTTAGTTCATCTCCATCCATGGCCAATCTCAACACCATAAATTCCAAAAACCACCCGAATTTCGAGTTAACCTTAGGCCTTGCAGGAGTTGGTGGTGATAATATCAGTACTGTTTTGTATCGAGAAGATAGCGCGGTAATCAGCAGTGGAGGTTCGTCGTTTTCAAACAAGAGTTCGAAGAGGGATCGCGAGACTGGGAGCGAAGAATCCGTGAGAGTTTCCAATGATAATAACTGTTCAAGGGTCATGAGTGCTGCAAGTGTTGATGATGGTTGTGAAGATGATGATGATTGTGCTAATGGTAGGAAGAAACTAAGGCTTACCAAACCACAGTCTGCTCTTCTTGAACAAGCCTTTAAACATCACAGTTCTTTAAATCCTGTATGCATAATCAATCCCTCTCTCTTTAGAAACACAAACAAACACATGCATACAAAACCCTAGAGGTTCTTTTATTATTATTATTGTATAATTAACGTTAATATTGCAAGCTAATGATAATTAATGTTGAATATTAATAGAAGCAAAAGCAAGAACTGGCAAGGGAGCTAAAGCTTAGGCCCCGACAAGTTGAAGTTTGGTTCCAAAACAGAAGAGCCAGGTATATATTTATCATACCTACGGAAGTTTATTATTTGAATATAGAAGTTCTTTAATAGTTTTATATAAAACACATATTTTGATTAGTCCAAGAGTTTTGTAATTTTAGTTAAAAATCCTTTTAGTCTTACCTAAACAAGCTTCCTCAAATTTTAATAATTTTAATCGCATAGTTTTGATATATATATTGCAAATTAAATCTTGATGTTTACTTGCAATCCTCTTGTGTAATTTGTTAGGATTTTAAAATATATAAGTAAAATTGTATTACTAGAAAAAATTAATTGATTCTACGTATTAATCTTGATATCATTGCTTAAAAATTGGCCATTTACGATTGAAATTATAAAGGTCGCAAAATTGGCAACCAACATATAACCAGTTGCAAAACGGTAGCTAATTTTTCAACTTTTTAGTTTCCATGGAGTAATCATAGAAGATAATTACTCATAATTGGTGTTACAACTTACAAGTACTGGTTTTGCTAATAATGTATATAGAGACAGGAACTGGGTGGATAAGACTTTTTAGATAGTACATGATCCACAAAAAGTATTTTCTTTCTTTCTCAACTTATTTTAATTATATATGCAATTTGTTTAATTTAAATAGAAAAAAAAAAAAAGAGATATTGGTTTATGAGTAGTTAATTGGATATATATTAGAAGGTTGTGTGTTCGTATGCATGTTAACTTTTTTTTTATTTGTTTCCTCGTTGAGTCGTTGTTGATTAATGCAACTTAAAGATTAACGCATATCAATCACTTATTGAGTGAATCTTAGCAACTTTTTATATGAAAATTCTTTATCATGAGGTTATAGAGGTTTGCTAAATTTATATTAGATTAAATTATTTTATATTTATTCAAAGTTTTAAACATAAATTATTGAGGTGTTATCCGTGTTTCTATTGTTTTATTTGTCTTCATTCTCTTTATAGAAAAAACCTTTTCAATAAAAAGAAAAGTAAGAAGAAACAAGCCATGATGAATGAGGTTGCAACAACAGACCAAAAGATTAACGTGGGCTCTTTTGGTCTCCACTTGATTGCAATATGTAACCACAATTATTCCCAACACTATTCATACCTTTCAACCTACGCCATCAATCATTAACTCTTGAATATATTAAATCAAAATAATTTTGTGCAAGCATAGTAATTTTAATTATTAGATATATACAAATCAAAAAAAATTCTAATACATGATTATTTTTTCTGAATTTAAGGACGAAATTGAAGCAAACCGAAATGAACTTCGAACACTTGAAGAAATATTGCGAAAAATTAACCGATGAGAACCGGAGACTCCAAAAAGAGCTACAAGAACTCAAGGCATTAAATTCGTCTCAACCATTGTTCATGCAGTTTCCAGCAGCCACTCTCACCATGTGCCCGTCATGCGAAAGGATCGGAGACACCAAATCCGCCATTGTGAAGAACCCTTTTAATATGGCTACTAAACCACACTTCAATTCCTTCAGCAATCGATCGGCAGCTTGTTAAATAAATAGTTTATCATATTTCTTTTGTGGTTATTGAGTAATTACATATATGTGCTATGAAAAATGAAGGATAGTATTTAAATTGCCAAGGCGTCACCCTGCCTTTTTAGAGTCAAGGGGATGGCTTGATTTGATTAGTGCGCCTCCAATGGAGGTGTCTGTGGCCAATATGGCGTCCATGTGGATGAGAAAGGGAATAGAGAGAGTACAACTAATCGGAAATTTCGATAAGGAAGAAGGAGAGAAGAAATGGAAAGAAAATGATGAGTTGAGGCGTCCAGATTCACTCATCTTTGTGGATGCTTTTAGTATTGCTAAGTTAATTTAGTTGAAAGTATTGAAGTTTATTGAGACTTTAATCTTCCTTTGTTGTGAGTAAAAGACTAACTAATGAAATGAATATGATGTATTATTGTGTCTAACTAAATGAAATGAATATGTGATGTATTATTGTGTCTTTCTGTGTCCTACACTTATACGTACGTCATGTTAGTATGATATATCATCTAACAATATGCATATCATGTTATCTTACAATAAATATGTATATAAATAAATATAATAATATAAATATAATTATAAGAATAAAATACGGCCTTATATAGCTTTATAAAGTAAAGATCTCGTACAAATTGTTTTTTTGGTAAGAATTGTGAGACTCAAAGGAGGGTATTTTTTTTTATTTTTTTTTTTCGAATTTTTTTTCCCATATTGTTAAACATGTATTATAGTATTGAAAACTAAAAAAACTAAAAAAAATAAATTTTGGTGTAGAGTAATTACATAATTACTTTAGTGTAAATTAATGTATTTACTTTAATGACGTAATTACACTAAAAAAAGTTTAATTTTTTTGTATTATTCATCTAGAAAGTATGTTTAAGCACATGGGAAAAAAAATTCTAAAAAAAATAAAAATTTTTTACCCCAGTTGATTCTCACAGTTCTTACCAAAAAACACTTTGTATTTAATCTTTACTCTAGCTTTATAATATAACCACTGTAAACATTCTTGTACAATATGCCTAAGAACTCAACTCAAACTATCTTTTTTCACCATTTACAACGGTTACTGCTTCGTCTTCCAAAAAATAATTTACTGCCATGACTGGAGGTGTAATCCTAGTTGTTCACATATGAAAGCGGGTTAGTAAGGATGAAACCTAGAAGCTAATTAAAGGTGAATGTGTTGAACAAAGGAAAAAGAGAATGATAATTCTTAAGGTATTAGTTGAAATATTATTGGTTTATTTGTTAGGCATGTTTGAGATGCATAAACATCTACGGGGGTCAACATTAACCTCGGCTCCATAGGCTGGGCTCAAAGGTTTGCCCAATGATTAGGTTATCCACAGACAGAGATGTGACCATAAGACTATCTATCTGTTGTGGCTAGAGGTGAGTAAAGGATTTATCGAATAATATTGTGCTACGTCAATCCTTAGTTTGCACTGGGTAGCGCCCGACGGTCGCTCGCTAGAGGGTGTTATGGGTCAAGGTGAGTGAGGTTTTTTTTTTTTTTTTTTTACCAAATGTATTTAAATTTTTACCACAAACATTAAATTAAAAATAAAACAAAAGTACACTAAAATAAAATAAAAAAACCATTACACTAAAATAAAAAAAAATCATTACATTATACTAAAAAACAGGAAATTACACTAAAATAAAAAAAACTAACGTAGGCCCGAGCGTACATTTGCCACGCCGAAACGTGGTTAAAGTTATGGCCAACCGTCCGAAGGTACTCCACTTTGGCGAAGGTACTCCACTTTGGCGAAGGCGTCGAGCACGTCATCGGTTTCGTCGGGCATATCATCCTTCACCGCTTTGTACGCGATTTCGAAATGTGTACACTTTGATTTCACGTCCCCGAATTTGGGGGAGATGGAGTCATTGGTACGGGTGGTACCCCCTAAAAGGGTACCAAACTTGGCCAAAACCCGGTGCCACCGTGGGCCGCGAGTCCCATATCCAAGCCTTTACGAAGCAGTGTCTCCGTGGACTTGTTGGTACGCGAGCACGAGTGTTAACTCCACCTCCTCAGTCCACTGCACCATGATCATGAAGTTTGGTTTGAAAATTGAACGTTTTAGGGTTTGAGTATAAAGAAGAAGATGGTTTGTATTTGTGAAGAAGAAGATGGTTGGGTAAATAAATAGAGGGGGGTAATTAATTTGATGGGTGAATTTAATTTTTTGAATTTTAAAAGACTAGCTAGCCCGCTAACGGACGCGAGCTGGATCACGTCCCATCGCTCGCTAACAGCTTCACGTGAAGATGTTGTGGACACCGCTAGCCACGTGTGCAAAGTTGTGGCTCGCGACAGACTGCTCGCGGGCCACAACAGATAGTCTAACGCAGCATCGACAACAAGAAGCACCCATGAGGAGTTTTCTTTATCATTATCATTTATAGATTATTCAAACTTCATGGGTTTGTGATTGGTAGACTTTTGACTATTTAATATTGAAAAATTGATCAAACTTTTAATTATAACTAGTATTCGCCCTGCGGGCGTTGTCTTACGGGCACGTATTTAAACCGGTAAGAATAAATATGACTGCGAAAAAATGTCATATGTGGGACCCAAGCGCACGAACACACGATTAAAAGATAGGTGCGTGACGAACTGAGCTAGAACAAACGGTAGTCGACACACGATTCGTAAACAATGCATAAAAAGTTCATACCTAAGAATAAGCACGAAAGGAAATCGTTTTTAAGTAAACGAAATAACATTATTATTTTTAACCAGACTAATTTTCGCCAACGTTTTGTCGAACGTGAATTTAAACTATCTACGTCGAACCCTGAAATGTGATTTTCTACCACTTACGTCAAAATTTGATGTTGTACCGATGCTACATAAAAAAAAGCATGTGACGACATTTTTATTTTAGTGAAAGAATTAAAATACGGTGTGAAACTAAAACATTTGAAACTAAAGGGGTCGAAACGACATTTTATAAAGATGTTAAAAAATAGAGGGACTAAAAGTGTCAAAACTTGTTTTTTTTATTAGGGTGGCGGCGTCAACCAATCGGTGCGCCACCGACGTGTTTTAAGAGATATATATAATTCCAATCCTTTTGTTGCCAACTAGGTGTTAGTTGGCCCGCGCTTCGCCGCGAGCGCAGCTGCTGTGCATACATGTCACGCGCAATACTGTTGAGGGTTTGGTGGACAGTAGAGATAACATTAAGGTGACTGTTATTCTCGCGTGGGCGTCACAAAAATACTCGCGGGCCATTAAGTTCCAGACCAGCCTAAAGATTACAACACTTATGTCGTCTTTTGTTGAGCCCATAGTCTTCCAATATAGGTTGTTGGTTTTTGTAATGTTTCAAAGTTTCTCACATTAAGCATATTGAAAGCAAAAACAAATCATGTTGAAAAGCAAAATGAGAGTAAGTTTCTGGGAGGTTATGGGCAACAATTTTTGGGCTGGTTTAATACATTCTTTCGGCCTATTTTTTAGGCGGTTGTGTGGCCCATTTTTGGGCAGTGTACTCTAGAATAATTTGCTGCTGCCGTTTCTAACCAATGACAATTTGGAACTGTAGAACTGTCGTTACTTTATTAGATACTAGTGGGAGTGCCCGCGCGTTGCCGCGGGTGCCTTGCTCCTACACCATTAGGTTTAAAAATTGTTGACACTATAGAAAACCATATACATGATTATTAATAAACGATTGAAAGTTTTTACAAATTTTACAGTTGCCAATGGAGTGTTCTGGGTTGCTGAGTCAACAAAGACTAAGAACACATTTCTTCCCATCTTACCCCCTCAAATAAAATCACAAAACATGAGATGTTAATACACCCGAAAACTATTTGTTTTGTTTTCTTTAAGTAAATGATGTTGGTTGAAACTGAATACAATCTTATATCCTATATAGCCTATAAAATCATCTAGTGGCGTTGATTATAAAAAACAATTATTCCATTATTGTATGTATTAAGTAATAAAATAAATCTAAACTAAATATGTTGTCTTATAGCTGCATAATGTTAGCATGTGAGGTATAAGTAGATGTGTATAATCCGTGTGGTCATATCTAACACATCGACCACTTATAAAAACCAAAGAAACAAAACATTACCTTGATTGACCCAACCCATTTTGAACAATACTAAAAGGTTCTTGACATATTTGCTAAAGATTGCCTATATGTTTTTTTGGCCTGGATTTAACACTAAATGTTTTAGCTAGTTATAAGCAAGGAAATACATCTCACATGTTTTTATTTTGAACATATATTATGTGTCTACTATGAATGCAAATGACAGAAATCTTAAGCGTGTATAATATGTCATATGTGTGTATGTGTGCATGTGACGTAACCTGTAGTACGTAGAGCATGTGTGTATGTATGTAACTATATGTGAACCTAAACCTCTACCATAACTTAAATGGGTCAGTAAGGTCGAATGGGTTAAAACTTAAAATTCGTGAAAACAATAGCGTACAACCCACATGAATAGCAATACTAAAAAATTAGATTATTAGTGAATGTATATAATCCTTGTAATCATATCTAGCACACCGACCACTTATAAAAAACATACAAACAAAACACTAACAGAAACTACCCAATCCTTTTAAGAAGCGCTGAAAGGTTCTTGACATATTTGCTAAAGATATGTTTTCTTACCTAGACTTACTACTGAATGTCTCGAGCTAGTTTTGGAGTCTATCATGCTGTTTTATGTTTACCCTGTTTATTAGAATATTCAGAGCATGAGTTAGGTTTTAAAGTTGAACTTCTTATTTTCTATCATAAAGCTACTTGGTATCACAACTCACAAGATTCCTTATTCAGCGAATAACACAAAGAATCATGGCATGTGAAAACTGTTATGTCCACACTCGGAAACTCACAAACTTTTCAAACTTCCAGTTGGAGTGTTCGAAACATGCTTAATTTGTTCTTTTTTTCCCTTTCTAACTATGGCCGGTTGAACGTATATATACATCCGGTTGAAGGTATATATACATGTGCAGTTTTTTTGTTTCTAGTTTACTGTAAGATGTTATTTGTACTACCATCATTGGAATTAGAACCCTATGCTCTGTTAGCATGCCCATAGTGTACAAAAGAAAAGACCATGTATATTTGTTATTTACAAAATCATGCGTAATTAAACTCTGAATGTTCTTAACCCATTAGAAAAAATTGCACATGAAAACCATACATGAAAGAAGATAAAGGAGTAGGTTAATAAATGTATGAACTAATAAGGGTGCAATGTAATTTTATTAAATTATTAAGAGAGTAATTATTAGTTCTCTTTTGATCTGCATAAGATCCATTATCCATCAACAACAACCTCAATCAGCCTGTTTTGATATAAATAAGTAGAAATAGTTGCCTCTAATCTATAGCTTATGAACAAATATTTACACAAGTGTGAAGTACCTGGGCCAGAACAATGGTTGTGTCTGTGTTCTTTGAGTCCAATGCCAAGTCGCTTAAATCCGGGTGTCGTTTATACAACCGAACAATTTCTTTACCTGAGTGCGCACCACTCAAAACCCAATGGTTAAAATACTATTTTATCATAATCTTAAGCTACTTCTTTTATAAAATGATTTAAACCTCTTCCTTCTAAGCTAAATTTCTCAATACAACATGTCTAACCGCCAAAGATACGTAAAAAACATAAAACACTGTATCTGTAAATGACCAGAAAAATAACATACCTCTCCTGGTATACAAGATACTCTTATCACTTTAAGCACCATAAGCAAGTACAACTTGAACCAATGACATATAATTGTAATTGTATACATATAGTTATAGGAAAAAAAAAAAAGTAAACTCAATAGTCTACGGGTGAAGCAGATGATACCTAAGGCTGCATTTGAAACACCACAATGATTAAATGAGACAAAGAAAATATAAGTTAGAAGGTTTCTAAAGAGAGTTAAAAGGGCATAGCAGATGTATTATATATGAGTAACTAAATGTTTGTTGAGGGCTAGTCAATTGATTTTATTGTTTATTTAAGTACAAACCTGAAATAAAAGAGGAAACCGAGATGAAACAGAAGAATCATTTATAGCGGCGGAGAATAGTGGAGATGTGGTAAGGCGGGTGGCTGGAGAATGGCGCAGATGTGGCAAAAACTGAATTGGGCAACAAACCATAACATAACCATTGTTCTTGTAATCCCCTGCAATGAACAGAATCATTTCAATATTCACAAAACTTCAAATCTAAAATTCATCACAAATTCGACAACAAATTCATACAAATACACAACAAATAATTATGTCCAATTGGGCTTTCAAGAAAACAAAAAGCTTGGGACTTGATAATCTCCAAAAAAAACAAATATTCAATTCAAGAAATATCAACTTTTAATTAAATTAAAGATATGCAAACATTCATCTAACAAACTGAAAAATAATTCATGAAGTGATCTTTGGGGGGAAGAAAGTGCATCACGTATTCGAGGCGTTCGTTATTAATATATACTAAAAACCTTTTATATAGATAACAATCTAACAGACTTGTTAACTTTTAACCATTAACATATAATATATTCTCGTCATCTCTAATCGGATTTGACCAATCGATGGTGAGATATGTTCAGCATTATGGAGTTTCGATTATATATCCTGTTCACATTTCTTTACCTGGATAATCTTTTAATCTCACACAACTCATTTGTGGTAAGAGACAGTCTTTTGAGTTTTTGTTACATAAATCATGCTAACAAATTCTTGGAATAGAATAGTTTGGATATTTAGCTTAAAGTTTTTATCCAAAAAAAACAGTCTTCTCTCTGCATGCCTGAACAGATTAAACTATTTGCATCACTAAAAACTAAAAAGTACACTTGAATGTAAAAGTTCAGTGCTAAGAGGAAATACGGTTTTAACCAGTTGCATCAGATCACTGAATAACTGTGATCATTCACATAAGATAGATATCTCACTAAGGGGGGACATGGGCGGGTTTGATAACGGGTCAAAAAGGGTAATTTACAAGGGGTTGGCAGTTCGACGCACTCATACTGGTCTACTCATTTTGTTACGTTCTATAAATACTTAATATGCTGAATATGATTATTAAACCTTATTATTGCAATAATAGTCGTATATCCTTCTAATCCTAAATTATATCTACACATTTGTCCACTATGGGACTTGAACCCTCTACCTCATGGAGAGGAGCATCTTTCCATACACCATGTTTTGTTAAAAGTTACGGTCGGTTCCGGTTCGGTGTTCTAATTCATTGACACTCAATAAAGCAATGCCCACAAGGATGTCAACATGTGTTTTACATCGGACATAAACTATAAACAAAAATTTAAATTGGACGGTATCGTTGTGACACATTAAAACACGAACCTTCCTAGTTGAACTTTTATTTTCAGGGAAAGAAGTAGCTTTTAACTTTCAAATAGTCTACTTGTTAACTTTTAACCATTAACATATAATATATATTCTCGTCATCTCTAATCGGATTTGATCAATCGATGGTGAGATATGTTCAATTAGATTTGAAAAACTCGGACCATTGCAATCTCAGTCCAATTTGTCCGAACATTGGTCAACCGCATAAGGCGCCACATCAGAGTGAATCATGTGATGCAAGCATTATGCGCACATTTTTTAACCAAACATGCAATAGCAACGAATTGTCTAATTTAAGAAACAACAAGGGATTCAAATCAGATCAAGCATACAACTATTATCATAATATAAATAAATAAACAAAATGTAACATAATATAGGAAAGCAAGTGATAACAAAACGAAACAAAACGCAACGCATGTGACGTGTACATAATCACTAAACAGTATGCAAATTGTAAATCAACCATAGGAAATTAAATGAAAAGAAAAAAAAGTAAAGAATAAGAAGAAACCTGTTTGTTATAAATATTAAAGTAGATATTAAACAGGTACCATAACCCAAACAACGAACCAAGCACAAGCGTATCCACAAGGTTCGACTTCTTCACGGCAGCCACGTTAGCACCACGATCGGCACTGTTAGAAACCAACGCCAACAGTAAAAGGCATATATCCAATCTAAGTTCTAGTAACACTAATGGTGATTCACATGAAAACAGTGAAGTTAAAGAATTTATGTCGATATGCAAGTGATAGATTTAACTACAAAAATTGTACTCGCATTTGAAGTAACAACGATCGAGACATTTCCGCCAACCATTTACACCTGAAACACAAATGTTGAATAAGACTCAAAATACTGAAAAGTTAGCAGAGGATGGTAGGACTTTCAAATAATAAATCATAAGCATATACGCACCTTACACATCGCTTAGTAAGATCTGCAGAGACGATAGTGTTTCACTATCTGCAGAAAAGTGGTGGAATTGAGAGAGCATTTGAGGTTATGATAGCTTACCAATCCAATTAGTTGATTAGTCGATTAGGGATTGAAATATGAAACCAAGTGAGTGATTTGGGGCTTTAAGGAGGGCATTGCACGAGGGAATTTTGTAACTCCTGCGCGAATTAACTTGGTTATTATATAGGTTTAATGGTGGAGGTAAGGCAAAGGGTGTAGGTGTCTGATGATGAACATGATGAAGAAGAAACGATAAGACAAAGGGTACTATGGTAAAAGTGTGTTGATATTGTAAAGGATGAGGTGAGTGAAATGTCCATATTACCCTCCTAAGTGTCTTAATTGTCACAACTATTCCCATAATACCCTTAAATTTCTTGCTTAAGTATGTTGTACATGTTGCTTCTTAAGTTGTATGGAAAGGAAAATGACTATGTTAGC
The DNA here is from genome assembly GCA_030844895.1 of Ambrosia x helenae. Taxonomy (NCBI): domain Eukaryota; kingdom Viridiplantae; phylum Streptophyta; class Magnoliopsida; order Asterales; family Asteraceae; genus Ambrosia; species Ambrosia x helenae. The sequence goes on along the minus strand of JAUTDX010001592.1, from coordinate 1,441 downwards.
CATCACTCCTCCTTAATAAGATAATATACATATATATATATATATATATATATATATAGGGGAGGGATAATTTGAAAACCCTCACCACTTATGAAAACTCATGAAACCCCCATCACAACCATCAATTGTTTGTAATCTATGGCTAAGATTTTTTGTAGCTTTTGATGTAAATTAAAGATGTATTTTTTAGCTTTGAAGGGTAGTATTGTCCAACTAATATATCATGCTTCTCTCTCTTCAAATGTTGCACTGACATTTTTTCATGCTTTATAATACTATGTAAATTTTTTATTCTTTCTACTCTCTCCACTCTCCTCTCTCCTATCCATATTATTTTAAGATGAAACTAGTGTTGTCAAGTTTGAAAACCTCATATAACAGATGTTTATGTAACAATTACACATTTTTTCACAACTCATCTCAACAATAACATATAATAAATTATAACCCAACAACAAAAACATATGTTTCACGACTTATCTTACTAAAAACATGTAATAAATTATAAACCAACAACAAAAACATATGTTTTCATGATTTATCTCACTTAAAATATGTGATAAATTATAACCCAACAACAAAAATATGTAGAATTATAACACAAAAAAAAACATAAGTTTCACGACTTATCTAACTAAAAACATGTAATAAATTATAAACCAGCAACAAAAACATATGTTTTCACGACTTATCTCACTAAAAACATGTAATGAATTATAAACCAACAACAAAAACATATGTTTTTAAATGATAATCAAATTTTTTTAGATGAAAATCTAGCTTTGATAGAAAAAAGTTATTTACAAACAAAAAACAAAATTATCAATCCAAAAACAACCAAAACACATATGTTTTTTGATGGAAAAAAAAAAAACAAACTTTGATATAAAAAAACAAACTGTAACATTTACAAAAACCCAAATCTAGATCTTGAACACCAAAAGCCATCTCTATCTTCATCGAAAACAGATCAATTATCAGTCGCAAACATCACCAAAATATTGTCATTCACAACCTTCAAAGATACCCCATTAGCAAACATCACTAATGTGCAACTCGTCGCCACCGGTTCCATCTCTGTCGCCGTGCATGACTTTCAAGAAAAACACCATCAGAAATAGAACCAAGATTTGGATCGTTTAAAACAGAATGTTAAGAAACAAGCATGGGATGGTAGATAGAGAGAGAGAGTAAGAAAAACTTACAGATCTGGTGCACAATGAAAGAGATGAGAAAAATAGATCTGGTGCACAATGAAAGAGATGAGAAAAATAGATCTGGTGATGTGTAATGTTTGGAATTGAAAAGAAAACAAATATTTATTAATATTATATATGAGAGAGAAAGAGTGGAATGAAAAGAAACAAATATCTAATAATATTATATATGAGAGAGAAAGAGTGAAAGTATGGATCTCCAAAAGATGTCATAGAAGATGCAG